>JAJEJO010051747.1:31339-68062 GCA_020662805.1 Glaucomys volans
GAGAGAGAGAGAGAGAGAGAGAGAGAGAGAGAGAGAGAGAGGATGGTGCCAGGCTTGGGTTTGTATAACAACTCTCTTGTGAGAAATCAAGGAATCTTATGAGAACTATCTTCCTGGACATGTTCCCCATGACTTAAAGACCTCCCTCTAGGCTTCACCTCCCAATAGCACCACCTTGAGGACCAAGTTCCCAACACATGAAACTTTGGGGAGACATGAGCCATATTCAAACCATAGCAATAGATATTTGTATTGTTTCCTATTCAGAATAGGAATAGGAATAGTGCTGCAGCCAAGAAACCCTGGTTTAGGGTTATTATAATAATTTGACCACAAACACTATTGTATGTGTACTTCGGTGAATTATGTATACATTTCTCTTGAGTAAACATTTATAAATGTAGTTTCTGAGTCCTAGAATAGGCAGATACTCAGTTTCAGAACGTGTGATCAAACAGTGTTCCAAAGTTTTACCAATTTACATTCCCAACATCAGTATAGGAGAGTTCCATTTGCTCTACATCCATACCAACATAAAATTTCTCCAGTGTTTTTAATTTTGGCCATTATGATGGTTGTGTAGTCATAGTTTTTTGTGCTTTTGATTTCTATGATGATTCGTGATTATTAATACTTTTTCATATAATTTATTGGCCATTTAAACCTATTCAAGTCTTTTGCCAGGTTTTTACATGGTTGTCTGATGTTTGCTTATTCATTTGCAGAATTTCTTTATAAATTTTTGTGTATTTAACCAGACCTAAAAGTCTTCTCTCTTGGTGTCACAGGGGTTCATAATAGATCTGCAACCTGGAAATATTGAATGCTCTTTTAGGATAAAATTTTGAGCACCAGGAAACAGAATTGATGGATTGTTTCTTCTTTTTATCCCACCCTAGACAAATATCCTGTAAGTATGTTATGTGTTTAATCAGTCAGTTCCATAATATTGAGCAACTAGTTGCCCCTATCAGAGGCAAGCTCAGTAATTTCTCCTTAACTTTAAAAATCAGAAGCACCCTTCCAAAACTTTCCTGATAAATGATCTGCTCCAGTTCAGAGTTGGAATACCACAAAACTTATAAGTGCTGTTTTAAAGCTGATCTTGATGGATTACTTGAGTGAAAAGGTTTTTGTCCTGTGAGAAGAGATCTCAAGAAATCCAACTCCATCCACATCTTTGAAAGAAGATAGCACAATTTTTAAAGGAATAGATGCTAGTGATGATCTTGCCTCTGTGCAGTGTTCATGTCAGAAGTTCTCTTAGAGTTGTCCTCTGCCTGTTGAACTCACCGTGTCCTTTAAATGACTTGCTGTAAATATCACATAGTATATTTTAGTGAAGAGCCCAAACTTTTCACTTGTAATTTTTATACATCAGAAGATAACTTTGGTGTGCATCTGTTACATTTACAGCACTGTGCTAACCCTTTATACGTACATCAGAAAATCTTAACGCATGAAATAATGATAATAATTAGTACCACTTCACAAATAAAAGATTGCACAAAGCAGCTTGCAATTTATCTAGCTAGTGAAATTATCTAGCTAGTATCTGCATAAAGAGAGATTCAAACCCAGATCTTTTCAGTTCAAAAATCCCGTTTGATTAAGCACAAAGTTCCACAGCTTCACTTTGATCACAGTTCTCAATCCAAAGGTGATACATTTCCTGCTGACATCACATGGCATAATTTCAAGGGCATGGAGACAGTCACTGTATTGTTCCTTAAGGTTTCTTTACAGTGTTTTCATACTGATGATGGTGGTGGTGGTGAGCAGAGAGGAGGAGGAAAATAAGGTTAAAGATTAGGATGATGACAATGAATCACCTAGGCCAGCTTCCCTTATAAAATACAAACTGGGGAAATCTCTGGGGAAAAAAATGTCATCCACCACGACATGAACAGATGGCTCAAGCTTAGAAGGAGCTAGGCAAACATGACTGGGAAACTGGAGCCTGCTCCTAAGCGTACAGCAGGCTAATAAAAGAAAACAAACATTTAGTAACCAGTGCTAAATGAGAGAACAGGAAAAAGAACCACAACCATAATAATAGGGTTTTGAGCAAGCTAGGGAGAGCATAAAGTGAATCTTACCTATGTAAGAGTGTGATTGTATTCTGTTTTCTCATCTTCAGACTGTTAGAATCTCTATTACTAATGACTCACTGAAGGCAGAAATTGGAGTTAGAGAACATGGGCTTTGGGGCTGCACATACTTGGGTTTAAATAAAAGCAGACTTTGCCACTCACCAGCTGTATGTCTTTGGAAAATTTGCTTGATCTGGGAGGCTCGATTTTCTATCCATAAAATGGGATTTGTAAAAATACACTTTGCAGGGATTTTTATGAAGGTCGGCGCTTGGGATTGGTTCCTGGCAAACAGTATAAGATGGCAATTTGCATGTAAAAGTTTTATTGGGCTGTTCTCAGGATCAACACCTATGAGGAGGAAAGGAAGCAAGACAGAAATATTATCTGCTTCTGCTCCTATAGGACCTCTGGAGCTGGGAGGACCCTTCAGAGCTGACCACGGCAGGGGACTGTATATTCTTCCCCACGATCTAGACATTCCAGGTGAACTGTTTTCCCAAGTGGGTGTGTGACCTGGGTCTAGGTGGTTCTTTAGCTTAAGACAAATACCTGAGGCTTGAGGGAAGGAGAGTTTCCCTTGTAAAGGGAGATCTGAGTAATGCCCCACAGATCCACTGGAATAGGTATATTCCAAATCCTTGATTAAGTATTTCTCCTCTGAACAGAATTTTGGGCATTTTCTTAAGAGACTATAATTGGACCTCAAGCTGCCACTACTGTATTCCACTCCCAGGCTTCATCTGCTTTGCTGGTTCCAGTCCCAGCTTCTTCCCTGTTAGACCTTAGGAAAGGCCCTGCCACTCAATTTGGGAATTGCTATCAGCTTTTCAAGTCCAGGTTCCAGAAACATTTACCTTGGGCATCCTTGCATATTTCTACTCAGCTTTGCTTTGGTCCAGTTACTGGAGCTTAATCTCCAAACACAAATCTGTTCCAAGATGAATAGTACTGCCAATAGCCAGATGGATCAGGTTGGAGCCCACGAAATAGGCCCCACTGAAAGTGTTGATATGGAGGTCAGAGCTTTTCCCATGATAAGGTAGGAAGAATGAGTAACCTGGTTTGGAATAACTAGCCAGCTGCCATATGGCACTTCCACACAGCCCTGGGGATGATTGTTTTGTTTCGTATATTATGCAAATCCTTCCAGAGCATCAGTTCTGCCTTTGATAGCAACTAACATTTATTGAGCCTAGCCAGGGATCCTGTGCTGGGCTAAGTATGCCACATGGGCTATCTCATTTTATACTCACCGAGATCCTCCCATGAGGAGGGTAGTACAGTCTCCATTTTGTAAGTGGGCAAACTGAAGCTTAGAAATGACTTACTTGTCAAGGGTCAATATACCTTGAATCCAAGAATTCTGACTTAACATTTACACATAACTTGTAACCTAAGGCATTCAGAGAGACACAGGGTCTACACCTACTCCCTTAGGCCCATGAATGACCCCTTACCATCAAGGAAGAACTTGTGTAGTATGTAGTGGGCAGAGTAGTATTCCCCCTAAACTTCGCATCTCAGAATGTGACCTTCTTTGGAAATAGTGTCTTTGCAAATGTAAGTAGTCAAAGATCTCAAGATGAAATCATCCTGGGTTTAAAATGAGCTCCAAATCAAAAAAGTGCTGTCCAAATAAGATGAGTAGAGAACAGACACTTGGAAGGAAAGTGTGAAGACAGAGGCAGAGATTGCAGTGACATGGTCAGAAACCAAGGGATGCCTGCAGTCACCAGAGGCTGGAAGAGACAAAAAAGATTCTTCCTGAAACTCTTCAGAGAGGGTATCCCTGCTGCTCCAATGTGCTCCAAGTGCTTCACACTTTCATGCCCCAGACTGCATGAGAATAAATTTCTGTACTAATTTATTTTAGCTGTGCTAGAAAACTGATTCAATGTTACAATACAAACAGTGAAACTGGGAACCATTGGCCTTGTTCTCTGGGTCAGACTTTTACTATAAAATGAAGAGTCTAAATCACCTCCAGGATCCCTTTTCTTTATCAGTGTGTGATCCTAAATCACATCCTTCTCTAATATAATCTCAGTTAGCTATTTGTCACATGGGTTAGGACTAGCACCCAGGCACAGCTAATCAGCTCCTTCATCATGTCTTTTTAAAATGCTTTTCTCCTGCAATCCCCTTCAATAAAATGCATTCTAAAATGACTTCAATTTTGGAACTACCCTTCATTTGTTCTTGCCATTTGTTCACCTCCTGAATCAAGCACTTATGGCGCAATTGATGGCATCAAAGGTTAATGCAAGCTTTTGGATTTGACTGAATTTGTCACTTTTCAGCAGGTTATGTCACTAATGTTTAGGCACCAGAGAGAATCTGACTCTCAGAAATAGGCAATCACATTAACCTAAAAAAGGCTATGAAAGGCAGCACTTTTTGCAACCCAGATAAAATCTATGTGATTAGCCTTCTTTAAACTTTCATAAGACAGAACTATGACTTCCACCTCCTCATCACAGAAGCAGCAGAATCAAAACAATACCAAAGTAGATTTCTATCCCTAAACACTGTGATCCTCAGTGATTCCACAGCTGGATATAGTTATAGGTTACACTGTCTCCTTTCAGAGATTCTTCTTAGATGTCCAAGTTGCATACTAAAGACAACAGGAAACTGAGGTAAAGACAGGTTATTTTACTTGCTCAAAGTCGCCCATCTAATAAATAAAGGAGCTAGGTTCAAACTTAATGCATCTGACTCCAGCATGTGTGCCTTTCATCCTTACTCTACTCCTGCTATTCTAACACTTGGAGAATGTATTAGATGGAAGCAAGAATGAACACAAAGAGACTTGTTAAGAGACTGCTTTGTAATTGTTTTGCTGTAATTGTCAAAGGAAACAAATACACACTTGAATAAAGGTAGAAGTAACATTGTAAAGGGAGTGGGTTGCAATGTTAAGGAGGTGAAAGAGAGATCTAGGAATTGATTTGACGGAGAGGATGCAGGCATCAGAGGATGGAGAAAATGGCATCTTCATTTGTGTCTTGGTAAAGGAGTACGTGGTGGTGAGAGTCACGTGAGGAACACAGGAGGAATATACTTGAGTACAGTTTAAGATAGGCCAATTCCATTTCTTTTCTTGTGGAGATGTTCATTAGACAGTTGTCTAAATGTGTCTCCCCAGATCTTCATGGCTGCCTCTGCCTCCCACCTGGCCATGTACTTAATAGAGATCCAGGACTACCGCCACTGTGACTGTCAACACTTCTGGTAGACTCAGTCACTGCTGGGGAAAACCAGGCCCTTCGCTGCTTTCATTGTCCCCAGCACAGTGGGCACCACTGCGGTTCTGGCCTTCAAACCTGACCTGAATGGATCCAGAGGCTTTTCCTACCACTTCTGGACTCAGATGAAATGTGTGCTGGGAGGTTGCCAATCCCAACAGTTTCCCATAACACGGAAATACAGAGAAGTAAATATTCAATATGGCAAAATTTGACTAATGAGAAATGAAAGGTGGGAATAACCAGCACATTCATTGTTCTCCTTTCTTCCCTACAATTTCCTGTTCCACCCTACAAAGGTCCCAACATCCTATCTGGATGAATCCCACGAGCATGAACAAAACAACTGTGTTTCTTGGAGGCTGTTGCCAACTTGGCCATATAAAATGTGGTTTTTGTTTTCCCTGATTTCCTGTCCCCCTCATTCTGGATTTTGCCTCCTACTGGAACTGAGCCATGTCTTTCTACCGTTGTCTCAGCCTTTTTCCCAGGGAGCATGGGTTATGACAGTGGGTATGATGCTTTTACATGCATTTAATTGGTGCATTTAAGGTACAAGGCAAGAGGAAGGAGATAAGAGATCAAGTGGGTGCAGCACTAGATTGGTAGTAGGGCAATAATTATAAGATTTGTAATATGTATTGAACATTTTTACATCAATAAAGATCTTGAAAAAATATAAAAACAATGAGCCCAGAGTAGTTAAGTGGCAGCTTAAAGAATATAGGTGGATCATTTCTAATCCAAAATCCAAAACATTTTAGTGCCATACTAATTTGCTAATTTTTTCTTATTATTGTTATCATTATTATTAACGATTGTTGCCTTTGTATTTTTCTGAATGTATCAACATGATCTTTAATTGTTCTTCTTTAATACAGTAAACTACTTTTATTGTTCTTTGAATGTTAAAACATTATTTAATAATGAGTAGTTTGGGGATGTATCTTTTTTAACCATTTGACTTTATTCGCCTATTTAATTTAAGATTTGGTATCTGTCTATGGGAAACATTGATCCTGACTTTATTCTTTTAGTAATGTCTTTTTTAAAATTTGATATTGAGCTAGCAATTGCCTCAAAACAAGTTGGGAAAGTTTCCTCTTTTTCTAAACTCTGAAAGGGTTTGTGTGAGGTTGGCATTTTTTCTTATTTCAATATTTAATAACACCTTGAGATCTGGATATTTTATATGAGGAAATTTGAATAATGAATTCAACTTCAGTAATGGTTTTATGAATGTCGTTAAGTTGTTTTTGCAAGAAGAATTTCCACTCATTGTCAAATTTATAAACTTTGAGTTATTATTAATGTTATTATTGTCTCTAGAGTCTGTAGAAATGTCCTTTTTTATTCATGATATTTGTAACTTAAGCTTTTTCTGTCTTTTCATGATTAGTCTTGTTAGATGCTCTTTGGTTTCATTAAACATTTTGTAGATCTGGTTTTTGAATTGTTATTTTGTTATTGCACATTTGATTTCATTTCAATGACCTGGGGTCTTACATGTATTATTTAATTCCTTTGTTTCTTTCTATTGTTACAAAATCTTAGATTATTTTTTGCATTTTTCTTTGCTAATATATGTATTTAAATTTATATATTCCCCTTTTCTAAGCACTGTTTCTGCTTTATTCCACAAGTTTTGGTATAATATTATTATTGAAATTAGATTCAAATAATTTTCTAATAATTTCAACTACCCTTTTGAGTTTTGTTATTTAGGAGTTTGCTTAATACTCTTTGTTTTTTGTATTTAATAGTCTTAGTGGTTGGAAATTCTCTCCTAACAATTGCATTTCAACTGTAAATGTATCAAGGCTTGCTTTCTGATGCAGCGTATGGAGAGTTTGGTAAATGTTTATGTGTATTACATCATTTTCAGACATAGTGGTTCTTTTTGTTTGTTTGTTTCTGTACTGGAGATTGAACCCAGGGTCCCTCTAACACTGACCTACATCTGTATCCCTTTTTATTTTTCTTCTGAGACTGTTCAGCTAAGTCACTAAGGTTAGCCTCATACTTGTGATACTTCTGCCTTAGTCTTCCAAGTAGCTGGAATTAGAGGCATGTGTCAGCACACTTGGCAGTTCTAGCACTTATTGAAAGACGTGTGTTAAAATCTCTCACTCTTAGCTGGGCATGGTGGTGCAGACCAATCCCAGTGACTCGGGAGGTTGGGTAGGAGGATTGCAAGTTTAAAACCAGTCTCAGCAATTTAGTAAAGCCCTGTAAGCAATTTAGTGAGACTCTGTTTCAAGATTAAAAAAAAGTTGGGGGGTGGTTCTGTCTGCAATTTGCTGGTAACTCTACCCTCAGGGTGGTGAGAGTAACTCACATGGTCAGATTAATCTTGGGACTCCTGGAGGCAGGGTATAGCAATTGCCAGTCCCACCGAAGACAGCACTCTGGATACTCCTTTGGGGACTACTTGTGTGACGCAGGAGCCTGTCTTAGGCCCTTAACTTACTTGTGGACCCCATGTCTCTAATTTAGTCTCTAAATTGTGTCTCCCCTGCCCCAACCCTTTCGACTTCCCAATCAGGATTCTTTCTCCCTGGAAAGCCCTGAGGGATGAATGCCACGGCCTGTTTGCCTGTCATGGCAAACTGTTCTGTATCAAGCAGATCAGGACCAGGCGTTGAGCATTGTGGGCCAGCCACATAGTTGCAAGCACTGGACTGGGTTAGTAGCTAGGGGGTGGTTGTGAGACTGGGGATTGAGGAGCAGGAGGGCCCCGTTGACTGCCAAACTGGCTGGCCCAGGTGATTGGTGGGTGCCATATTGGGGAGGGAGTCGTGGACAGACTGATGTCTGGTCCCAGCAAGTACTGCCTAAGTTGTCTCTCAGATCCCAGTGAGTGCTGGGCTTGTTGGCCGGATGAACTGGGATCAAGATGACCTCACACCCTTTTCTAACCTACTGACCTATTGCAAAGCTCTTTCCTGCCTCTGCAGCAAGATGGTGGCTATTAGCACACCTAGCAGGGATACCTCAGATTTAACCAAGCCTGCAGGGACATTGGTGATGTTCTTTCAGGTTCTGGTTGTTATCTCTAGAGGGACGGGGCCACAACCCTAGTTGGTGGTGGCTGCAGCAGCTAACCTGTAGGTACCTTGATATTGGGCTTCTACTCTCTGGCAGGTGTCCCAAGATGGAAGCTGCTCCCATTAAAGATGACAGTGGAGGCAGTGTAGGTAACCCAAGATGGCAGCAGAGGTGTCCCAAGATGAGGCTGCCCATGTTGGTAGATGTGGAGCCAAAGTGGTGTGTTTCCATGGGGGCACCAGGCTAGATCCACAGGGGTGGGCCCCAGGCTTTGTCATAGCATCAGTAGAGCAGGTCGGTTCAGCAAAGCAGAGCAGAAACTTGACTCTGAGGAGAAAGGAGAAGGAAGGCATCTCACTCTAAAGACATCTTCTCCACTCAAGTTGAGTGAGGGGCTCCTGCAATATCCTATTATTAATCTTATTGTTTATTATGAAATGAATATCTTTCTCTGGTAATGCTGTTTTCTTAAAGTGTACATTTTTAGAATTAAACAGCAATACCACCTTTTGGTAATGTTTGCCTGTTTTTGTTAAGGTTTCTAATCTTTTATTTCCAGCCTTTTTGTATTTATATGTAAGGTGCATTTCTTACAAGAAGAATATAGTTGAGCTATTTTCTTATTAATCTCCTTAATAATCACAGTTAGCACTTATGGTCTTTATTACTAATGAATATGGATTGATTTTTGCATTGGTACTATTTTTCTATTTGACACAGCTTTATTTTTTACTTTCTTGCCTTCATGAGGTATGCATCAACTAATTAACAATTTTAATGTCAACCGAATATTTGTGTTTCATTTCCTTCTCTATTAGCTTGATAGATATCCATTATTTTATTATCCTGTTAGTGGTTACCCTGGAGAATTGTCTTACTAAGGTCCAGAGGGGTTTAGCCACTGAGCCACATCCCCAGCCCTTTTTGATATTTTCTTTAGAGACAGGGTCTCGCTGAGTTGCTTAGGGCCATGCTAAATTGCTGAGGCTAGGTTTGAAGTTGCCATCCTCTTGCCTGAGCCTCCCGAGACACTGGGATTATAGCCGTGTGCTGCTGTGTCCACTGTTAATCTTTCATATTCTAAATTTCACAAAAGTTTCTCTTAAACAAAATATTTTTACATATGCTCTTTCTAGTATCATTTATTTCTTCTTCATTTATATATTTCCTAACAATAAATTCTTTTTTTTCTGAAAAAATCTTATTTAAAATACTCTTTTACTGGTTATAGATTCTAAGCAGTTATTTTCCTTCATCACCTTAAAAGCATCATTCTGTTGTCTCCTGGCTTTCCTTATTTCTGTTGAGAATGTAGTTTATGTTTTAAAGTAACATGCCATTTTCTCTGCCAAGTTTTAGGATTTTCTTTTATCTTTGGTATTGAAAGCTTCACAATTAAGTGCTCATGTGTTATTTGACTTATTTAGTCTGTGGTTTACAGAGCTTCTTACATGTCATTTTTCTTTTTCTCTGGAGAACTTTTATTATCATTTCTTTACAAGGCTGGTGTACTGGTGAGAAATTTCCTCAATTATTTATTTGAGTGTTTTTATTTCTCCTTCATTTTTGAAAGATTGAAAGATATTTTTACTGGTACAGAATTCTTGGTTGATGGTTCATCTCTGGGTGGATAATTTTGATCAGTTTTGGAAATTTATCATGCCTATTTTCTGTATATATGACTTTTGCCCCTCTCCTTCATTGATCTGTGAATTAGAATACATGATTGTACACCAATAAATACCTTCTACTCTTTTCTGAACTTCCTATCGGTGTTCATTTCTAATTATTTTGTTGATGTGTTTTTCAGAACAACACTTTTGTTTCTTTCTGTGTCAAATATGCTGTTGACACCACAATTTGAGTCTTAATTTGAGTTATAGATTGTATTTTTTAAGTAAATTATAATTCTCTGGTTTATTTTTAAGTAAATTATAATTCTCCATCTCTTAATCCATTTTCTCCATCTGCACCTGTATATTTCTTGTACATGCTGACCATAGTGGTGACTTGAAAATCTTTGTTTGCTAATTTACTATCTAGATCATTTTGTGTCTGTACACTTTCTTTTTTCTTTCCTTTTATTTTAAAATCATATTATATATGTTTATATATATGTATTGTTTATGTATACATATATATGTATACATATATTTTACATATATTTAATATATTTAAATACATTTATTTACATATATTTAAATTAAAAGGAAATATGCTATGTCAAAATCTGTAGAGCCTGTGACTAATATTTCACTGTAGTCTTTACTTTTTCTCTGCTAGCATACAGAATGGGTTTACGATTTTACTCCAGAGACTTTGCTGAGTCAAAGCTGTGTGTTAGCTTTGGAAAGGCTCTGTCTACCTCTTATTCATCAAAAGCCTAATGTGTAGATTTTTAGTGCTTTTATGTGAGAACCTGGCGTATTCACTGGGACCCTTCCATGCTAGCAAAACCTGAACTTCAGTTCTTATATCAATATCACAGTAAGATTACAGAAAGAAAATGCTCTGTAATTAGAAGACTTCTGCTGAGATCTATAGCCTTCCAAATCTTTCTGTTTCAGAAATACAAAAATTCCTAGAGGGTAAAATGACTTTCCAATGGTTTAATTCTCCACCCTTCCCTTCTCATTGGAGTCCTGCCTCCTCACATTTCCAATTTGTGTCTCTCTAGTCCTATGAGAATTTCATTGTCTCTTTTAGTTTCTCTCCTGTAGCTGTGACCCAAGGAAAGTCCAAATGCTCAACCCCTTAGCTTACACCTAGAATTGACAAATGCCTTCATTTACAAAGTGGTTACCCAAACATCAGCTTACTTTTCTGCAGTTTTTCGCTGTCCATATCCTTGTCTCTCTTAACTGCTCCTTAGACAATAGTGTGATGCCATTTAACAGGTATTTTAAAAATTTTATTTGAAAATTCTAATCATTTTCTACAGATTTGCAAACTACTCTATCCTACCCAGCAATAGAAATACAACTTTCCTTTGTTTGAAATGGAAAATGTTGATTTAGGAAATATTTAAGATGTCCCTTGATTCTCCTAATGATCTATAAGGTACAGAGATATTTTAACTTGAGCATGAGTATTGAAGTAGCTGACTTAAAAAGTGGCTAGGTGCTGTGGCACACGCTTGTAATCCCAGTGGCTTGGGAGGTTGAGGCAGGAGGATCATGAGTTCAAAGCCAGCCTCAGCAAAAGTGAGGCACTAAGAAACTCAGTGGGACCCTGTCTCTAAATAAAATACAAAATAGGGCTGGGGATGTGGCTCAGTAGTGGAGTGACCCTGAGTTCAATCCCCTGTACCAAAAAAAAAAAAAAAAAAAAAAAAAAAGGAAGGTAATTCTAGATTCCAAATCCATGGAATTGAGTGAAAAGAGAAAGTACTAGATACCACATGGAATAGATGCTAACATGTTTTAAACTGTGTTAACACTAATGAATGACATGAGATTATAGGTCCTATGATGACTGGTATTTTTGCTGGTATTATGAATTATCCTAAAAACAGTAACAATTGTTGTTTGAATATATACAACTGCTTGGGACTAGAGCTAGGAGATGTACCACAAGGTAATGTAAAGGATCAGGCAGTAAATACTAATGACTTGATCTTATTGAGTCCTTTGAGTCTTAGGGGAGAGTTGCAGAATGTTACTTCAGAGAAGGGACAAGAATCTAAATAGAGAGGGCTTCTGTTAGAAAGTTTGCTAAGGTTTCCTGTTTCTCTATAGGTAACTCCTGCTGAGACTCTTTATCTCATAAAGACATTTTATGGTAAGCAGTGTGCTGTGGTTTGGATAAATGTATGCCAAAGTCCCATGTGGTAAAGGCCACCAGTTTGTGGCACTATTGGGAGGTGGTGAAACCTTTAAGAAGTGGGGTCTGGTGGGAGGAAGTTATGTCATTGGAGACATGCCCTTAAAGGGGCTCTTGGGGCCCCACCACTTCCTGTTTCTGTCATTCACTTCCAGCTGTCATGAGGTGAGCAGCTTCCTCTGCCATGTGCTCCCACTCTAAGGTACTATTTTGCCACAGGCCCAAAAGAAATGGGCTAATCAACCATGGAATGAAACCTCCAAACTGTGAAACAAATAAACCTTTCTTCTTTTTTAGTTGATTATCTCAGGTATTTTTTATTATCAATGGAAAGCTGCATAACAGTGCTTGGAAAAATTCTAATGATGGAATTCTTAGTACTCTATAGTCATTCTAATTTCTCTAAAGATATCCAACTTTACATATAAATAGCTATCTATTAGATATAGCTATCTATTAGATATAGATTTATCTATCTTTATAGCTATTTATATACAGAAAAACTATGTACATATAGATCTATGTATCAATCATTCATCTATGTTTAGTTCTGCTCATTGGTCATGAAGATTTGTGTTTGTGGTTACACACAGTGGTGGGGGATAGATTTAATTTGATGCCATACCTGGCACCAGATTTCACTCTCCCTGGGTAGAAAGAAGTGAATTTATTGTCTCTGATGCTCTTCCTTTCCCCTTCTACCTATGTAATCAACATTCGTGCCTGGTTTCTTTCACCAGGAAAAACTATAGTGCTAGGTGACTAGAAAAGCTCTTGGCTTGAGATCAACATCTGATTGTAATATTACTAATACTGCTTTGTGAAAAAGAAATTCCAATATTCAGGCCATTGAGCTCTATGTGAAGATGAGAGCACTAGTGGAGATTGAAGAAAAACTCAGCTGTTTGTGAATTTAACATTTTTTCCAATTGCTGAATGTTTAAACTAAAAGTTTTTTTAGAAGTGATCCCTATATATAGAAGTAATTATCAGTGGTTACATTATGTATCAACTGCATAATTTCCATTGGTTTTGTTAATGATTTTGTGATAATTAGTTTCTGGGAAACTTGAAAAAAAAAAACAGTGAAACAAATTATTTTTAGTCCAAGGAAAATACTTCATTTTCATCCTCTGAAAGTGTGTTGTAAAATTATTTTTCTACAACTAGACAACAAGAATAATTTAAAATTTTTGTATGTTGACTTAAATATTATTTACCTCATTTAAAATGGATTTTATGGTAAATTCCTCCCAATCATTCAATAGAATTTGCTGGAAAGAAAAAAAAAACCTGGTTGATTACTTTCTTGGAAGTCATTTAAGACTCCTGTTCATTTAACAAATGAAGATAGTAGACCCAAAGCTGTTAAATGACTTATCAGAAGATACACAGTAGTTTGTGATTGACTGAGAGATTGAGAATAAGAAAGATAGCTGGTCCTGGGATTTTCTACCCTGTCATGTGGTTGTGACATCAGCATTTAGGTAGGTACGTAAGTCTCCACTTTCATACTAGTTGTTTGCTTTTCCTTTTTTTTTTTTTTTTTGGTTACCCTCTTGGAATAATTCTACCTTATGCTTTGGGTAATTAAAATGATATCAACTATTTATTCAGAAGAATTCATGAACATGATGTATGTCTGTCCTTCCTTCCTTTCTCTTATTTTCTTTTTTTAGTACTGGGGATTGAATCAAGGGTCACACTATATCTGAGTTACATCCCCAGTCCTTTTTATTTTTTTCTTCTGAGACAGGATTTCATTAAATTGCTGAGAATGGCCTCCACCTCAGAACCTGTTGGTTGCAGGCATGCATGACCATGGATGCCCCTCTAATGCTTTCATATATAATGCCTTGGGAAAAAAATTCACACCTGTAGTTTACAACAAAATAATGCAAAAACACTATTTTATGAAAATACTCTGTGTTTCCCTGTCACTCAGTCAGACACCCAGTTTACCTCCCCATGGGGCTGCTGGTGTTTATTAGATTCTAGAATAGCTTTGTAGATACATTTTATAAATAGGCACGAGAGTAAACTTTATGCATTTTAATCAATTTACAGACTTACTGGTGCTAGGAATGAAGTCAGGACTTCTCTGCAAGCGTGCACTCTACCACTGAGCTACCTCACAGTCTTTACCTGCCTTTTTAGTAGCTGCTTTTACTGTGACAATAAACAACTCTAAAATGTTGATGGCATGTATCAAGAAACTTTTTCTAAGCTTCTTCATAGCAAAGGAAACAATCAAATGTGTGAAGAGAGAGCCTACAGAATGGGAGAAAATCTTTGCTACCAGCACCTCAGATAGAGCATTAATCCTGAGTGTATATAAAAAACTCAAAAAACACCAAAAAAACCCAACAACAACAACAAATGGGCTAAGGAACTGAACAGACACTTCACAGAAAAAGAAATATGAATGGTCAACAAATATATGAAAAGATGTTCAACATCTCTAGCAAGTAAGAAAATGCAAATGAAAACCACCCTGAGATTCCATCTCACTCCAGTCAGAATGGCAATTTTCAAGAATACAAGTAACAACAGATGTTAGCAAGGATGTAGGGGAAAAGGTTCACTCATACATTGCTGGTGGGACTGCAAATTGGTGCAATCATTCTGAAAAGCAGTACAGAGATTTCTTAGACAACTCGGAATGGAACCCAATTAATTTAACCCAGTTATTCCACCCCTCAGCATATACCCAAAAGACTTAAAATCAGTATACTACAGTGACACAGCCACAACAATGTTTATACCAGCTCAATTCACACCAACTAAGCTATGGAACTAAACTAGATGCCCTTCAACAGATGAATGGATAAAGAAAATGTGGTACATATACCCAATTGTATATTACTCAGGCATGAAGAAGAATGAAACTATGGGATAAGTGGATGGAACTGGAGACTATGATGCTAAGTGAAATAAGTCCATCCCAAAAAACTAAAGGCTGAATGTTTTCTCTGATATGTGGATGCTAACACACAAAAAGGTGGTGGGAGGAAGAATAGAAGTTCATTGGATTAGACAAAGGGGAATGAAGGGAAGGGAGGCAGATGGGAATAGGAAAGACAGTAGAGTGAATCAGACATAACTTTCCTATGTTCATACATGAATACACTACAGGGAAACTCCACATCATGTACAACCACAAGAATGGAATCCTAATTAGAATAAGTTATACTGAATGTCTAAATGTATGTCAAAATGTACTCTCCCTTAAAAAGAACAAATAGAAAAGGAAAAAAAACTCTTTCTCCTGTGTCTGTGAGTTGACTACGGTTCTGCTGGGTCCAGTGGGGATCAGGTAGGCCTGCGTGGGTTCAAGTCAAATCAGCTTCACATGTATTTCTTTCTGGGATCCAGGTTTAGGAAGCAGCAGCTGTCTAGACATGCTCTTCTTCTGAGAGATGGTGGGAGTTCCAGAGAGTCTAGAAAAAAACATAGTTTGCTTCTAAATCTTTTCCTTGCAACTCACATATTTTCATTTCTACTCACATACTATGGGTTAAAGCAAATTACACAGCCAGTTAAGAGTCTCATGTGGGGTGGAGATGCATAGCTCAGAATGATAGGAGCAGTGAATATTGAATGACTAATGATGCTAATTATTCACTTAATATGATTGTATAGCACTTTAGTGTAGTTAGTATACTCATGTTAGAGTTCACTTAACATAGAATTCACCCTTTTAAAGTATATAAATCAGTAGGCTTTAGTATACTCTAAGAGTTACTCATTGAAGTCACTGTAGTTTTAAGTTGAAATTATTTAGAAACTAGATAAGACTTTTCTTGCATGACTAAGTCCATTTGTATTTATTTTTTTGAACTAAGAACTCATATCTTTGGTTCTTTTCTTGTAGAGCACCAGTTCCAGTTCTGTTCCCACATCACTCAGGTCATATTTCGAAACAAGATGGACATGTTTCATAGCTATGCTGGAATACTCATAAACACTTTGTTTTTATAAAGGATCAGTTGCACTGGCATTGTGGTATAGAATATTTCTGATTAAATCAATTAGACCAAAGAAATTAACAGCCCTAAACATGCAAAATAAATAAATATACCCACAAAAATTTCTCCCCTTTCCTTAGAGGACCAAGTGTTATTTATTTAAATGTCCAGGGGTTGAAAAATGTTCAAATAAATTTCATCAAAATATTAAGACAACTCATCCTTGGAAGAATATGAATGCTATTTTATAAGACCTATCAATTTATCCTTAACATGTATTTTTCTAACAGTTTTTTCTGCAGATGTTTTGTTTTCCTGTGTTCCATGAAAAGAATTTGTGTAACTTATGCCTTTCTTCTGTTTTGAAGGATTTCACCTAGTTTTGTGTTATGTTGTTTCTCTCTTCTTCTCTTACTTAGCATTAACTTAATGCTTCTTTTATATTTTCCAACTATATTTTGTAGATGTTATATTTAACCCAGTCATGCTTCTTGGAATAAAATGGCTTTGGTATTAGCTATGTCTTGGTTAGAGAAACAAATAGCTTCCAGATGTGTCAAGGCCAGAAAATAAAGTGTCACCATGAAGACAGAACCGTGACGAAAGGAAAAGGAGCATAATGGTCTACACAGATCAAGGGTCAGTGGTCAGTGATTTTGCTGTTCTCTCAACTATGCAGGGAATGAGATTCTAAGTACAGGCCTTTGAGGGCTTTAGCTTCAAATACAAAGATCTCTTATTTTATTCATCAGGAGTGCTGAAAGAGTGCATTTTCATTCACTCCAAACCACATTTCAGTGCCAAGGGGCATTAATCAATTCCAGATCACCAACGGGATCTGTAGATTACTAAATGGTTTTGTCCTTGATGACACATTAGAGAAATGAGTAAGGCAGTGGCATTATAGCATCATTAAATTCAACTCATGAGCAAGGTAAATGACCATGCTTTCTAAGCAACTTTTCTCTAAGAGCTTGCTACTGTCTTCACATCTGCTCTTGGGAACAGCTAATGTTCATTATCTGTTCAGTCTCTCTCACCTTTTTACTATAGACTGTCCTGAATGGTATACCATTATTATTTTTGGTAACAGAGATGGTGCTGTTAATTGTGGACCTAGGGACCCCCTGGGCATATAGTATAAAAATAAAAATAAGTTAAGTCTGGCATTTCCATTGAAGAATGAATGATATAAATGGAACTTTGCTTGTATTTATTTAATGTCTATCACCTAAGGAGGATAAAGAACATTATAAATGTTGCTGTAAATCACCTATACATCACTCAGAAGTGGTGCCAAATTCCATAAAGTCTTTTAATGGTAATAGTGTTAGCAAAGGGAATGACTGATATTTAACCACTTCTGGTTAACCGTGTTCTCCAGGTCTTTTTGATTTAGTTTCTTAGGGAACAAGATTTGTTTCATATATGGCTAAAGTTATTTTATCAAGAAATTGAGCAAAGGAAGGAACAAACTTCTATAGAAGTCTTTTTATGTGCTAGACATCATGCCAGATCATTGAAGGTATTATCATATTCGATTCCATGACAGTGCTATAAGGAAAGTTTTATTTTCTCCACCTATTTCAAATGAGGGGGTCAGTGAGATTAAGGTCATGGCAGAAGTGGGCTGAGTCCTGGTCTTTGTCTTGCATGTTCCCGATCTCCCCTTGTAGAGGTGGAATAAAGAGCCTGCACTCAGGATGTCAGGAAAGTGGAATCAGGTTTTCCCAGCATCAGAGACTCCAGGTCCCTCCTGGTCCATAAAATCACATTTCTGTTATATTCCAAAGTACTTCCCTCACCCTGTAAGGTTTTAGAATGCATTTATCAATACCTTTACCTTTTCTTGGACAGAGGTCATCTCACTGGAAAAGGAGTTTCTGTCAGAAGAGGCTAAGCTTGTTATCAGTATGCGTACCAGGGATGACCTGGGGATGACCTTTCTGGACCACTTCACTCTTCACAAATGGATCTGAACCTAGAATGTTCATTGGAGGTGAAGTTGTGCTTTCAATTACTCTATAAGCAGGAGCAGGGACTACTCTTTTCTTGGCCCCACAATCATTTCAAGACTATGCAATACTAGATTGCGTTCCTTCCTCCAAGATATAGGGCAGGGCCTCTTCTGGAATGAGAGCCTTACAATCAATTATCAGATGAGGTACTTGAGAGAATTTCCTATTGCCAGCCCCTACACAGAAAAGCAGTGGAAGCTATTTCTAGGTGTTACAGCTGGTTTGCGAGAGAAGGGGTCCTTGTTTCTATGATCAGTCTTGGGGAAGAGGAACTCTGGTTTCTATGAATTACCTTGAGGGAGAAAGGGGATCAGGAAAAAGAAGGTCAGGTAAAGGTCAGAGAGATACTTTGCATCTGGGGCCCTTCCAGTGTCCTTCAGTTCGAAGTCCTCAGCCTGCCATACTTTGAGGTATCATTTTTCTTAGCTCCAATAATGTATTTATTGGTATGTTACATTAAAAGGTTTCTGATGTTTAATTATCTTTGCATTCTTGAGATAACCTTGAGAATATGGTGCAGAAATATAGAAGGATGTAATGAAATATAAGGAAGTGTAATGAACTCACATTTTGCCTATTTTTTCACTTTAAGACTGTGAGATTGATCATGAGCTTTGCTTGTCCTTGTCCAGTTTTTTTCTAGTTTCAACTCTTTTTTAAATTTTTTTTATTTGTTCTAATTTGTTGTACATGACAGTAAAATACTTGTCTAGTTTTTTTCAAATTTCAGATTCCTTTGATATTAGTTTATATTAGTTTTGCTAGCTGAAAATCTTTCCCTCTTTTTCAGTTCTCTAAAACAGCTTGTATAAGAGAGATCACCTACCTCTTGGGTTTTGAGCAATGGAGATTTGCTATAGTTTGAATCTGGATTGTCCCCTAAAGGCCCATGTGCTAATGGCTTGGTCCCCAACTTGGTGTTATCATAAGGTGGTGGATACTCTAATAGGTATGACCTAATGGGAGGTCTTCAGAGCACTGAGAATGTACCCTTGCTGGGGCTAATGATAACCTAGCCTCTTCCTCTGTCACTTCATGGCAGAGTGGTTATGCTCTGCCATATGCTTCTGCTATGATGTATTGCCTCACCAAGGGTCCAAAAGCAAAAGGCCAACTAATCATGGATTGGAAACTCCAAAACTGTGAGCTCAAATAAACTATTTCTTTTTATAAGTTTAAACCCAGGGGGGCACTCAACAATTTTGCCACATCCCTAGCCCTTCTTATGTTTTCTTTAGAGACAGGGTCTTGCTCAGTTACTGAGACTGACTTTGAACTTTCGATCCTCCTACCTCAGCCTCCTGCGCTGCTGGGACTATAGGCATGTGCCACTGTGCCCAGCTCAGATATTTCTAATAGGGATGGAAAGCTGACTAGCACAGGAATGTAACAGAAGATGAAGTTGGAGAAATGATAAGGTGGCAGATGATTCCAGGCCTTGTAGGCCATAATAAGAAGTCTGAATTCTATTGTAAGGACACAGGGAAACAATTACAATTGAAGGATTTAAGCTACTGAACAACATCTTTATCCAATATATTTAAAATATGTCACTGGGTGTGCTATCTGGAGAATGCATTAAGTGGTTAAAAATGGAAGCAGAAAGTCTAGTTAGGAGACTACTTAAGTAGTTAAGAGACGATGATGGCTTGGGCTAGGAGGTGGAAAAGGAGGTGGGTGAATTAAGTTATCTTGGTGTGATATGTACTTTGAGATGTAATAATAAGACTTATTAATTAATGGATTTCATGAAAGAGTAGGGAAAAAGTATTACAGTTTACTGGAATGACTCCCAGATTTTTGCCTGAATAATGGTTGAAGAATGACCTACTTACATGGGGAATTCTGGAAAAGGAATAACTTTGGGGATGCAGGCAGGGAAACAAGTAGTTCTGTTTGAGGCCTGTTTAAATAGAAATAGTTATTAAATGTTATGGTGAAGATGCAGCATAAGCAATTGGAAGTAATGTGCTCATTCAGCGGAGAAATTGTGATATCATCAGTGTATTGCTAAAATTTAGAACTATAGAACTGGAAGAGACCACCAAAGGAGAGAGGAGAGATAGAGAATAAAGAGTCCCAGAACTGATATCTGGGGCAGCAAAGAAAGAGACTGAGCTCATTCTCCCTGGTACTTCAGTAGCTCTCTGGTGGTCCTATTTTGGGTCTGAATGATTCTCCATCAACTTGAGCTGCACAGCATTTAGAAACTTGTCAGGCACAATGTAGGTGCTTAATGAACAAAGCATTGAATGATTCAGAATATATAGTGCTATTTCTGGGACAGGTGCTTTGGAATCAGCAAGAATTCTTATAGGTAGCTTCCCAGGCCTCTGTCTACCTGCAGTGACTTTGTGTTGTCTCTCCTAAAAGAACAAATGTTGTGCTTTGTACCAGGGTAAAATTATATCAGTCATGTTTAGAAGCACATCTCATGCTTCTTTGGGATGAAGAACTGGATATTTAGGATGGCCACATCTGGTATGCATCACATACACAACCCTTTAGGGAGGGACAGCCTTAAGACAGGATAAATCTAAAGACCTGGAATGAGGGATACCTCACCAGGGGAGGGATTGTTAATTGGTCGTAACTTTCATCTGCTGATCCCTCAAATGTATTCAGTTCTTTCTCAATATTCTAGGTAACTGAACAAAACAAATGCAAAAATTTATTTTTGACTGATCAATGCATAGGATAGATGTTGGATTTAAGACCTATGGTATTCAGGGAACTCAGTGACATGTATTTAGCAGCTCAAAAGGACAAAAAGAGATGAATCCAGGGCCTTAGCCTACTATTGATTGGTTCCCAAATGGCACAGATTAATCTGAAAACCTTGACAAACAAACTTGAATAAACCTAAACCTTATTTTCCAAATAGTTAATGTGCCTTATTAGTGAAAAATAAATAGCATTGATTTCCATATTTTAAATAATTAATCTCTGAGATTATTCATAATAAGAAATAAAAGTTCTCAAAAAGTAGACCCAAATCTCCATCATGTCAGTTTAGAAACCAAATTTCTAAACAAGACTCCTAAAGCACAAGCAGTAAAATCAAGAATCAATAAATGGGATTTTATCAAAATAAAAAGCTTCTTCACAGCAAAGGAAACAATCAAAAACATGAAGAGAGAGCCTACAGAATGGGAGAAAATTTTTGCCATCTGCACCTCAGATACAATATTAATCTCCAGGATATATAGAAACTCAAGAAACTTAACACAAAAAAACCAAATAACCCAATTAATCGATGGGCAAAGGAACTGAACAGACACTTCACAGAAGAAGAAATACAATTGATGAACAAATATATGGAAAAAATATTCAACATCTCTAGCAATAAGAGAAATGCAAATTAAAACTACACAGATTTCACCTTACTCCTGTCGGAATGGCAATTATCAGGAATACAAGTAGCAATAATGGTTGGCGAGGATGTGGGGAAAAAGGTACACTCTTACATTTGCTGGTGGGACTACAAATTGGTGCAACCATTCTGGATAGCAATACAGAGATTTTTCAGAAAACTTGGAATGGAACCATCATTTGACCCAGTTATCCCAGTCTTTGGCATATATCCAAAGGACTTAAAATCAGCATACTATAGTGACATAGCTATATCAATGTTCATAACAGCTCAATTCACAACAGCTAAGCTATGGAACCAACCTAGGTGCCCTTCAACAGACGAATGGATAAAGAAAATGTGGTATATATATATATACACAACAGAACATTACTCAGCCATAAAGAAGAATGAAATTATGGCATTTGCAGGTAAATGGATGGAACTGGAGACCATCATGGTAAGTGAAATAAGCCTATCCCAAAACACTAAAGGCTGAATGTTCTCTCTGATGTGTGGGTGCTGACTCACAATAGGTGATGGGAGGGAGGTATGGCGGTTCACCAGATTGGATGACGGGGAAATGGAGGGAATGGAAAAGACAGTATGAAAAAATCAGACATAACTTTCCTATGTTCATATGTGAATACATGACCCGTGTAACTCCACATCATGTACAACCACAAGAATGGGAAGTTATATTCCATATATGTATGACATGTCAAAATACATTTTACTGTCATGTATAACCAAAAACAACAAATAAAAGAAGATAAAAGTTCTCAGAATATAAAATTTAAAAGAATTGGAAAAAAATCCTACGTCAAATAGATTGAAAACTGAAAAATTTATACAATGCAGAGAGACACTTTAATTCAGGTTCTAAGTTTTCACAATAGATTGCTTTACAGTCATTTAATCACAATAGTATATTAGTGGTGACTAGTGATAATATTCAAAGTTGGTAGAGATAATTAACTCATTTAGGAATAAGTTTTAAAATATTTTCCATGATTTATAGAAGTGTATTAAGTAGTTTATATAAACATTTCACTTCCTCTATTTTTTTTTTGCTATTTTTCTTTTTAAAAGCAAAATAAGTTGGTAAAAATTCAGTAGTGCTAATGATTGATTAGTGAGAAGAGATAGGGAATATTTATAATTAGAATTTATAAGTATAAGAGAATCATAGGAAAGGAGAGTAAAATAACTACAAGTGGGTTTTTGACTTGTGGAGAGCTGGTGCCTTCTTATTCTGGACATGATAGCATTTATTCTGAGAATAAATGTACTTTCTTCTGAGAAAGTACAAGGTGCTGGAAGATGCATGTAAGACCTCATGATAATAGACATAAAATGTTCCTGAGTTTGCAATAATGGGCTTAAGATGCTTCTGCCATATTCACCCTTTAGCAAAGATTGTCATACCTACTTCCCATCTATCTAACATTCAAAGCTAAATAAGTCTCCCCTCCCTTATGAGGTCTTTTCTGATAGACCACTATTGCCCCAAATGAACTCATGGGTATCACTCATCTGTCATTCTTCTTGTCAATGAGATACTAATTTAGATTGAAATCATTTTTAAGCCCTTATGAGAGAACAGTAATGTTTGTTTTCAAATCGCTTCCTCCCAGGTCATCTCATTTTGCAGTTAAGATAACATGGGAATTGGAAGGAACTTCCATGGTCGCTAAAGCCAGCATCCACAATGTAGAAATGATTCCTCAGTAGCCTTTCCAACCCCATGCCATTCAGCTCTCCTTAGACAGCTTCAAGGAGGTTGCTCATTTCCTCATTAAGGCCATTTAGACCAGCCCTAATTATTAGAAAGTACTTCCTTGTATTGAACTGAAAACCGTCTCCCTGAAACTTCTACTGATTAAATTTAAATTTGTCCTCTGGGGCTTAAAAGATTATGTATGATTCTTTTTCCTACCTAAGAGTCTTTTAATGTTCTAAGATAATTGTTGAAGATCTCTGAGACCTTTTCTTTTATGGAGAATATAATTTCTTCCAGTCATCTAGGGGCTTTGAGCACCTGCACCTTACTGCTTTCCTTCTGGTCATTATCACTCCTTCAGTGAATACCTACCTTGCTCCTGCTGTGTGCTTGGCATGGGTGTAGGCACTTGAGTGTACAATAGAGTACCATGAGTAGTAAACACAGGACACAATCCTTCTGCTTGTGGATGTCTCATCAGAGAGGTGGAGGAAGAATATGAACAAAAAATTGATTCCGGAAGATTATGTACTTGGCACTTGCCATCCATAACATTCTACCTATGTCTATACAGAACAGTGTTGTGATGGGCCCAGTTTCTAACAACCCTGTTCTTTGGTCTACACTTTACCCACCACTGTCTTTCTATCTTTTGGGGGAGCAGATCTATCTCTTTTTGAACAATATTGAGGTTGCTTTCAAGTGCAAACTAAAAAACCAAGTGTCTTTTTCACTGAACTAATGTTTAATCATGTCTTGCCCATTTTATACTTAGTGCTAATCCAACCCTCACCCATTGTCTTAGTCTATTCTGGCTGCTATAACAAAAATGCCATAAAACTGGGTAGGAGCTCATAAAGAACAAATATTTATTTCTCACAGTTCTGGAGAATAAAGTCCAAGATCAAGTTTCTGGCAGATTCAGTGTCTGGTGAGGACTAGCTTCCTCATAGATGGCAGTCTTCTCACTGGCATTTCACATGGCAGAGGAAGGAACAAGAACAAGCTCTCTTAGGCCTTTTAGGCCTCTTTTTATAAAGTCACAAATTCTACTTGTGAGGCCTCCACATTCATGACCTAATCAGGTCCCAAGGGTATCATCTCCTAATACCATTATTTAGAGGGTCAGGACTTCAATATATGAATTCTGAGGGGACACCAACACTGAGACCTTTTTACACATCTAAGTATGAGATTTAAAAAATGTACTTTCTAAATTTTGTCTTATTTGCCTCTCCCACATCTTCATGGGTCCTCATGTCATTATCTAGCACATTAGTTAATTATCACTGCTTTGGGCCATTTATGAATTTGATAGGTGGCTATCTGCTTCCTTCCTCGAGTTCCTGTGCCCAGGCCCAGTCAGAACAGGAAGAGTTTGATGAGGAAACTCTGAATCTTGAATCTTCTCCATTGAATCTTCATGTCTAGTGTGTTGCAGTAAGTTAATCAGTCCTCTTTTTTTGTCTACCTTATTCAGCCTGTTTCAAGTCCAACAAACTGTTATTTGAGTCCTCATTTTACCCTTATGTTTGCCGAACAAACACAAAGAACCTGTGAAAAGCTTTGCTGAATAGTCTATTGCTTTAATGTAGCCCTCATTTGCCAGGCTAGAGATGGTATTGAAAGAGGAAATAAGGCTCATCTGCCATGATGTGTGGGTGGTGGACTCAGCGTTCCCCACATTTCCCTTTAAGTGTTCAGGACTCATTCCCTTGCCATTTGTTTAAGGCCTAGACTTCCCCACAGGACTGTAGGTTCTTCACAATCTGTCTGCAATTTATAGACCAACTTAATTTTCATCAAGTTCACTCCGGCCATACCAAACTTTTGCTGTCCATCAAACTTCACCTTTATTGGTGCTTCTGTCATTTGGAACATGTCATTTTATGTACCTGAAATACTGCTGTGTTCTTCATCTTTGTCCATCTGGAAGATTCCTCATCAGTTTTAAAGACCCATTTAAAATATTACCTTTTTCATGGAATATGTACTTGACTCTCATCTCGTGTTTTCCTAACCCTTCAGAAGTACCTCCCCTTAACATTTTGTACTATGGAGATTTTGTCTTTTCTTCTACACTTTGCCATGGGAAAGGTCCATTCATCGTTAGACTATCATGATGCTTGACATGCAGTAGGAGAGATTAAAAA
This sequence comes from Glaucomys volans, assembly GCA_020662805.1. Classification (NCBI taxonomy): domain Eukaryota; kingdom Metazoa; phylum Chordata; class Mammalia; order Rodentia; family Sciuridae; genus Glaucomys; species Glaucomys volans. Next base: position 56,768 of record JAJEJO010051747.1, read on the forward strand.
AGTGTGTTGACTTTTTTAAATGAAATTTCCTGTGGATGGGCTCTGGATACTGATTCAGTTAGTTCATTCATATTCTCACTCATTTCAGCAAGTTGGCTTCGTTTTTTTATTATCTTCTTTTCTCCATGTGTTAGTCAACTTTCTGTTACTACAAGAAATACCTGAGAAAACAAACTTAAAAAGAGAAAAGGTTTATTTGGGCTCACAATTTTGTAGGTTCCAGTTCATGGTTTGTCAGCCTTATTACTTTTAGGCCTTTGGAGGTGGGTAGAACATGATGGGAAAACATGGGATAGAAAAATCATTCACCTCATGTCCAGGATGTGAAAATGAAGAAGAGGAAGGGGCTAGAGTCTTATTATTCCCTTCATGTGTATGCTCCAATGACTAGAAGACCTTCTACTGGGCCCCACCTCTTTAACATTTTCACTGTTTCCCAAGAGCAGCATGGTTTAGGAACCAAGCCATTACCAGGCAAGCTTATAGGGATATCCTAACTGTAGGACCTCACCCTGCTTTGAAAAGTTGCTGAGAATTTCATTTCCAAATTCTCTCAATTCCAATGGTTGGGACTTCTCTGACTCAGAAGGGCATCATCAAGTGCCTTTTAAAAATTATTTCTTCCTTATCCTGGGTCGCATAATGTGGGAAACACCAGGTATAGAATCTAAAGATTGGAATTAAGTTCTAGATCTAACTCTCCTAGGTATGTGATCTTGAGAAAGCGAATTCATTTCATCAAAACCCCAGTTCTTCATTTGTAATTTGAGGGTTAATGCCTTCATTTTTAATATGTTTATTATCATGTCCAATCTACAGGTTGTCCCTCTTGGTTAAAAATTTGAAAATCAAATAGAAGATAAATTGCTCTGTGCTTTCTGACCCTTGGGGGTCATGACCTCATTGACCCCATCATCCAGATGTTGGAGTTTTGGTTCCATATACTGACTGCTGAGAGCTCAGGTGTGGTCTGTTTAAACCATGCTTAGTTCTGCAGGGACATGACCTCGTTTCTTGCTGTGTCATTCTGATCCAGTCACCTCACCTTCTGTTATGGTTTGGATATAAGGTGTTCCACCAAAGCTTCTGTGTTAATGCAGGAGGTGAAATGATTGGATTTTGAGAGCTACAACCTATTCAGTGGAATAATCTATGTGACAGATTAATAATTTAAATGGATTACTGAGTGATAATTGTAGGCAGGTGCGGTGAGGCTGGAGGAAGTGGGTCACTGGGGGTGTGCCTTGGAGATTATATGCACTTTGTCCCTGGCTCTTCCTGCACTCTCTCTCTCTCTCTGCTTCCCAGTGACCTTGAACTGAGTAGCTTTCCTCTGCCATTCCCTTCCCTCACGATGTGCTGCCTCACCTTGAGCCCAAAGCAATGGGGTTGGCCACCTATGGACTGAGACCTCCGAAACTACAAGCCAAAATTATTTTTTCCTCCTCTGAGTTGTTCTTGTCAGGTATTTTGGTCACAGCAACTGACTGACACATCATCGCCACACCTGGACACAGCACACTATTTGTTGGATGTACTATTTTCAATTATTGTAGATATTGAAGCTTCCAGTGTCTGCCCAGCAGAAATAATGGTCTAAGTCACTGTTTCTCCTGATATGGTCAACATGATTGCTGCCAGGCTGTCTTTCCAAATATTTGATTTTCCTTGTACTATAGTTTGGATCTTGAGTGTCCCCCAAAGTTGAACTTTTGGTTCCCAGGGTGGGGCTATTGGAAGGTGGTGAAGCCTTTAAGAGGTGGGTCCTAATGAGAGGTCATTGAGAGTGTCGCCCTGAAGCAGATGGTGCAACAACAGACCCTTCCTTATTTAGTTTTTTCACTTCCTGGGCATGAGGTGAGTGGCTTTGCTCTGCCACTTGCTTCCGCTATGATGTATTGTCCCACCACAGGCCTAAAAGCAATGGTACCAACTGAATGTGGACTGGAACCTCCAAAACTGTGAGCTTGGATAAACGTTTTCTGTTTATAAGTTGATTATCTCAGATATTTGTTACAGTCATAGAAAGCTGACTAATACACCTTGGAATAAAATGATTTTCACAGCAGAGCAAAACAAGACAGATAATATGACTTGTGTTTTATAGTTCAGGAAACAGGCTTAGAATGGTCAGGTCACTTGGCCAATGATACTCCCTAGATTTTAATGCTAAAACTTTGCTCTAGTGGTAACAAAGGAACAAAGTCTCAGCCCTTTATGTTTGCTTTATTGAGCATATTCAGAATCTCACCCATCATATATACGTGATTAATTTGCCAGCTACTTGAGAAGAGTACCATACTTAAAAATTGGGTTATTTTGAAAGTGCTCTAAATCAGAATTCAAACATCTCAACAGAAAAGAGCAAGGAATAAATGCAGATATATAAATATTATTTTTTATGTATTTTTTTCTCTAGCTCTCTTACACTGGCATGGAAGTTCTAATTAGCAGGAAAATGGTCACAAAATGGACAAAAATATTGTAAATGTGCAGAATAATTCATTAATGAACACATTGTGCTGTGAATTATTGAAAGTTGACTATGCAAAAGAAAGTGTTTCTTAAAAATCTGTGTCATTTGGGGTAAGAATTCTAAAAGCACGTTTCATTCTTCATCTTGCTTATATTACCTTTAAATCAATTATCCTGGGAAAGGTCAAGGTAGTACGGTTACTCCCTTTAACATTGTAACATTGTTCTTGTCTTTGTCACTTACAATTCTTTCACACAATAAAAAACCTCAAATTAATAAAATGCTTTCTCCCAGAAAATCAAAATGCTTTCTCCATGTTACCATTTAATTAATTCTCAAAGCATTCCTCTGTGAAGTGAGTGTGTGGTGGGAAAAGGAATTGTTCTTTCCCTTTATGATGCATAGGAAGCAAGTTTGAAGAGCAGATCATTATTATCCACTATGGAACGTGGTGCTAATTCAGTTCAGTTCAAGGTTGTTCACTGGGTTCTTCCAGCCTATCCAGTGGTTCAAGCAGCATTGTGTTCATGGACTTTTTCTTTCAACAAATCAGCAGATCACTACTGAATCCTACAATATGTCAGATCATATCTTAGTCACCAAGGATGCAGCAGTGAAAAGAAGAGGAAATATCCCTGACCTCATGGAACTTAAATTTTTCTAGGAAGAGCCAGACAACAAACATAGTCATAGGTAAGTTGTACAGTTTTGTTAGAGGGGCTAAATGGTTTGATATGAAAAAAATCAGTATAAGGAGAAAGTTGGGGTAGGGAGAACATATCATTTTATATAAGATCAATACAGTAGGTCTCATTTGAGTGTCATTTGCATAAAGACCTGAAGAGAGAGAGAGAGTGATGTCTGAGGAAATAGCATTCCAGGCAGGAGGAGCAGCCAGAGCAAATGTCCTGAGGTGGCAGCATGCATGAAATGCATCAAGAATCCAGTGGACAATAAGGCTAGAGGGTAGACAATATGGCTAGTAGGGAGAAGGGTAGCACAAACTGAGGTCAGAAATGGTAAAAATGTTACTGTAGGGCTTGCTGGCATTTTAAAGACCTCTTTTACTTTGAGTGACATAGGGTGCCTTGAAAGATTTCAAGTAGAGAAGTGAGATGACTTATTTTGAAATGATCATTCTGGCTGCTATGTGGGTAATAGACAGATGGGGAGGGAAACCAGTTAGTAGACCACTGCTAATGTGAATTGTGAGAAGATAATTTTATTTTCTAAACTACCCAGGAGACTCCTTGAAGATAAGTCACCAATGGCATTTCTTTATATACTTTACAGAAACAGAAGAGTGCTTCATGTACAATAAATAAATGAGTATCTGTTGAAAGAAGAAAGAAGGGAAAAAGCAAATCTACACAGGTAGGTCATAACTTGAAATTCCTATGGTCCTAATGATTTGCAAAAAACCAGACACTATTTCCTCCATTTCAAAAACACAAATACAATTTATGCTTTTCCAGGGTAAAAGTGCTGAACTTGGAAATAAATATAGTCTTTGAATGCCTTTTTTTGGGGATTGGGATTGCATTTCCTTGGGTTACAGGTCTTCAATCACTACTCAAAAGTTTTATTTGGCATGAAAATTATTTAATAAAATATTAGAGAATATAGGATTCACAAGGAAAATAGTGAAATAGATTTTGGATGATGATGGTTGGGAATCACATCATATTTACATGTTTTCAAAGCAAGAAACAGAAAAGGAAAACTTCCACAATATCCATGCCTTTTTCTCTTATTTACAATAGAAAGTTCCCCATTTAATGGGTAGAAAATACAAGAGAATATTTTAAAGTCTTAAGATGGGTTTTGAGAGATCTGGTCTGATTCCCTCCATTTATACTGAAAAATGTGAGTCTTTGAGATGTTAAGGCAATGAACATATTTTTTCCCAATGCACAGTGACACAAATTATGAGTTGTCTAATGAGGTTTAACAATAATAGTAGAAAAATGGTGAAATATACTATTGCTTGAATCCTTCTCCCTAATATGTGCCTGGCAACTCTAACAGAATATCAGCAATCCTTTAGACAGTTCCCTTTAGGCGATGGTGGTCAAGCTTAGTGAGCATGCTCGGTTATTCTCTTCAAATTTATTAGTCTGAACCACATCAACTTCCCAGGGGTAGACTGAACAGAGGGAAAGAATGAGGGACTCAAGGGCAAGAAGCAGGTTTTGGCTAGAGCAAGAATATTAAGGAAATATTCAGGGAAGTTGAAAACAGAGGGAGTTTTGCTGAACACCAGGAAGATTTGGGAGAACTGGGGGAGAGTGGGAGAGGGGTCAGAGTGAGTGAAGTCATTTGGGATAATGATCTTCATGGTGTAGTACTTAGAACAGGGGATGGTTAGATAAACATTTATTCCTTTGAGTGACAACTGACAGGGCCTGGGGAAATGCACTGTACACATGGCTGTGTATTTGAAGAGCAGTCCTGATCTGGGTTAGGTTTACTCTGCTTGGACAAAGGGGTTAAGAAGGCCTATGCTTAATTATCTCCTTCCTCCCTCCCTTTTCCCACTCCTGAGGTATGATAACTATCTCAGGTATTTACAACTTCCAGACCTTGCCCCTGAAACCTGGATGCACATTCTTTACTATCACCCAGGCAAAAGTGACTTTTCTCTTTCACATCTTTCTTGTCCTTACAGAATTAGTGGCAGCATCCTGAAGAATATTGTGGGGTTGGGGAGAATCATTAATTCCAAACCTTCTGTGACTGTTGCTAGAGGGTGACAGTGGGCAAGAGAAAAGTTCCTCTAGGTTAAAAGAAGCCAGGGGCCTTAGGAATATTCCTCCAATATCACACATTGTGAGATTTTCACCTCGGGCTGGTGTCTCCAAATTCTTTCCCGTTTCTCCAACTTAAGAGGAAACTGTGAAAACCTCAGGCGAACTGGGGGTGTGTGGGGGGGAGTTGACCAATGATCTATTTGGTCCTGGTCGTTCCTTTCAGTTCTAGGATATCGCAGTATCTCGCTACTGTTTGTTAAGCGTAACAATAATCAGTCATCTGCTTCCCTAGTACTGTCAACCGAGTCGTCAGGCACGTGATGAAACCTGCCAGCTGCACGGAGTCTCATCCATCCATCCATCTATCTATCCACCCACCCACCCACCCATCCATTGCCAAAGCCCTTCCTCCTTTCGGGCTTACACTGGGCGTTAAGCTCCGAGCTCCCGGTGCTCAGCGGAGCGGGCGGGGTGAGCGAGAGCGTGGGCTGGCCACGCCGGGGGCAGGGCCGCGCCTCTCAGGGGCTAGAGTGTAGGGAGGCTAGGGAGGCCCGGGCGGCGTGGCAGCGGCCGAGCGGAGCCCATCCAAGCCGGCACCTCCGGACGCCCCTGTCCCACGTGACTGTCGCCTCCTCCCTCCTAGTCGCGCGCACGGGCCGGGCGTCTCGACTCCCGCGCGCGCTCGGCTGGTCCCAGTTCTCGGGAGGAGAAGCGGAGGAGGGAGCAAGTCAGCTAGGCGACCCGGGGGGAGCGGGCGCGAGCGGCGGCTGCCGGAGCCGCCTGTGCACTGGCGGCGGCGAGGGTGGCGGTCGCCTGAGTAGTGAGAGCAGCGGCGGCGAGGCATCCGCATCCGCCGAGTGTGATGAAGCTGCCCTGCTTCGCTGCTCCGCTTGCAGCCAGCTGACACCGCCTGCACTTAGTCCGCTCAAGAGAGAAGACGCCGCGGGGCCGTGACCTTGGCCGAGAAGGTAAATAGAGGAGGAGGGAGGAGAGGAGGTGGCACCACCCGGAGTCCTCTTGATCCCGGGCCCGCACCCAGCTCTGGCTCTGCGCAGCAGGAGCGTCGGCGGGCACTGGGCGGCCGCCCCTGGGAGCTCCGCGCCCGGGCTGGGCTTCGGGCGCCGAGCGCACGCCGCGGTCCACGGTGCTGAAACTGCTGCCCAGCTCCGGCAGTGCCTCGCGGCGCGGGGCAGAGGCGCGCCTGCCATTTGCAGCTGTTGTGAGAGCCAGGCAAGGGGAGCTGGGGCTTGCCTGTTTTCCCCTCCTTCGCTGGCTTCTTTGAGGTTTCTGCAGTTAGGTTTCTATTCATGGTGATCCAGGTAATTGCCTAAAGGTTTGACCTCCCACCAGTTCTTGTTGCTGGGACATATTCCAATGCGTTCCTGCAAAGAGTAGGCAAATGACATCCTGACTGACCAAGTGAAGTGGGGTAAGAGGAAAGGAGACAGTGGTTGCCAGTACAGGCAGGTGAAAAGTAGGCGAAGCAGATATACCCTGGCTCTGTGTGGGAGACCCAGGGGAATAATGAGGAAACATGTGCTGGGGAATGACATGGGAAATGGGCCTCTCTGATGCTCCTGCGTGTGGGAAACTAGAAAGATACCTGGGAGAAAGTGTGCTGTCCCTGGGTGTTGCTTTTCCACTCTTGGAAAAACATGAGCAAGTGGAAATGTTAAGTGTTGGGAGAGAAGACAACTCCTGGTACTATGGAAATGGTAACCATAGGTTTTTAGGGTGAGCATTTTATGCTTTATAAAATGAATACCCAGACAATGAAGTCAGTTAACACCGTGGCCAAATAACTATTTCTAACTGGACGATTGTAATTTCTACATTCCCTGGGGAAACTATAGGTGTAAATTGTTATTTTTATTTTAAAAATCTATGTCCTGTGTCACTTCTTCCAGCCAACTCTGGCTTGTAAGCATGCTCCATGTGGAGTGGGTGCTCCCAAATATGAAGATGTATCAGGAGTCAACCCCTTTATCACTATCACTAGGATCTCACTGAAGCTTCTCTAACCATTTGCAGGGAAGACTGGTAGTTCTTCTGTGTAAGAGCTGACCAAGTTTCGGGTGACATGGCCCAGGGAAATAATTATGGGCAGACCAGCAATGGGGTGGCAGACGAATCACCCAACATGCTGGTGTACAGAAAGGTAAGAATTCTTCACTTTCTTGGAAAAAGGGTAACTGGCTTTCTTGATTTTTTTTCCACCTTAAAACAGAGTACATGTCAACTTTATGGCCTTGTAGATTCTCCAGATCACCAAAGATTGCCTTCTATATTTGAAGATGATTTGACATTCCCAACTGATACATATGTGTTGGAACACAAGGATGTAAATGAGATTTCACACACTCCTTGCTGATTTTACATAGATCAATCTGTCATTAACAATGACAGCACGCTTGGGCATTCCATATATTTGGTTTGTTGCATATGATTTAATATTATTTATCATAATTTTGGAATCTTTTTTATACTCCTCTAAATGTTTAGATTATAGTAATTACATAAGTGTATCACATTTTAGAAATAAAAATAGACCACTTTCAATTCTGTGGCAAGAGTGAATGTGTCTGTGTGAATATATGTGTTTTAATGTAGTTCAATGATTTTACTCCTAAGAAATCAATTCTAGTTTTTTTGCCTTAGTCTTATTTTTTGTTCTGTTTCTATGATTTTGCTAATAGATATTTATATTCTAGTGTCATATGCCCATTAAATAAATATTTATATTCCTGAGGATTTTTTTTTTTGCTTTGAACAGATCTGACATCTTTATGCAAATAATAGCAATGCTCTCAGCAGCAAACTTCTAGACATTGAGCCACTGTAATAAAGATGCATTTGGATATTGCCTGTGCTTCAGAGTGGTTGCTTAGGTAACTTCACTTTGGTTATAATCAACAACCTTACTAAAATTAAGGATGCTGTATTCTTTATGTAACTTTTGTACCAATTGTTTCCATTGCATTTTATGCTGGGATTATTTTTCTTGAGCACATTATTTGGAATCTTGGACAAGATTCCTTTAGGCAACACAACAATGCTAAAAATGAAATCATACCTTGAAATTAAGAAAATTGTTAAAGGTTTTGATTAGAGTAAGCCACTGAAGAGTACAGGATGAGTTTGCATTTGTTTTTTCAGTGACATCAGAGCTGATTATTAGAAAAGATGAAAGACTGTGTGTGCTACATTGACCTGCAGGAAATCAAAACTTTTTGTCTGTGTAACTCACAGTCATTAAAAGGTAGTGATGCTTATGTGGTGGAGGGAAGGTTGTTATTGCTATAATGAGAAGATGCCTGACTCCTGGCATAATGCTAGCTGTCTTATTCTCTAGCCTGTGGACAGTACTATGTTGTACACTTGTGAATGCAGTTAGATGTGCCTGGGACAACATAGTATGATGGGGAAGAAAAATAGTTGACCATTTAACTTTTAAAGTATTTCCGTTGAATAAATCAAGAAAATAATCCACTTGAGGCTAAATTATTACTATAGCATTTCTACTTTGAAATAACTAGATACTTGCTTACTTTAGAGTTGGGATTAGATCTGAGAAAAAAAACATGTTGGTGGCAGTTAGATGTTTTGAAATAAGTCACAAGGTTTTCTATTGTTTGGTATACAACTGAATATTGTAGTTATGTGAGAATTTGAAATTTTGTTTTATGGGTATATGTAGTGTGGAGATTTGGAGTTCTGGGTTGAAAATTATAGTGGTAAGCTATTTTTGTTAGCTCAAACAAGTACCTTCTCTGTTTCCCTATGCAAGATGGAAGGATGAATTGATTGGGGGGGACCCCCAGTTATCTTGATTAGAAATAAACAATATAACATCAACTAGTGTGTCTCATTGAATTAGTTATCATGAGAACCAACTAAATTGTTGTATAGCTTCAAATTGCTATTAGTTCTAATTTCAAGTTAATGATTTGGGATGATTTCAGGGAGAGAATCTATTTTTTTAAAGCACTGTTGTTGGTTAAACTTGAAACTTCTTGTGATATTAATTCTGCCCTTCTAACCTTTTACCATTCTACCCATTAGCTCTTTGTTTAAGATAATGACACATGTCACTTATTTTTCAGGAAAAAAATTTCTCTAGTAAGTGATTAGTGGAAAAATTAACTCAGCTCAATAAATTTTACTCATAATGCCTAATTATGGATTGCTTGGTTATCCTTCTATTCTCTGAGCACATATTTTTTGTTTTTGTTTGTGGTATAAATAATATTATATAAATAAATGCCAGATAATTTACAAAGAAACAGTTTCCTTGGTTATCTTTGTTAGTTACAAAATCAAATGTTCTATGTCTTTGTGCACACATGCATCACGACAGGATGAATTTCATGGGACTATTGCATCTCTGTTTCTTATATTTTATGTGAACTTTTCATTTAATATCTCCTTAGTAGAGGGCAAATTTGAAGGTGAAGAACAAAGTAATTGGAGAGGGGTATAGGTTAAATATATGTATCAAGATATTTCAATTGCTTCACCTTTATAAAAGAATAGGCACTATATTACAATATTTATTAATCAGGAATTCAAGCAAAAGCTTAGAAAATAACTTCAGTTTCAAGAGCATACTGCTCAATAACAGCAGAAAGAATAGATGGAGAAATGGTTGTTTTATCGACTCATGCCAATTTTCCACTTCTGCGTCACTGTTGAAGCATAGTTTTTGAAAGCATGTTCTGAAGTAGCAGCATTCATGGTATTCTCATCATTTCCTCCCTTCTCCCTTCTCCCGTGCCACCACTTGTTTACTTACTGCCCAAGATTGTCATCTGCACTGAAGATAGGTATGTGTTATTTCTATTTTATCTTCATAGGCTATGAATGGATTCTTCTAGACACTCCAGAGAGACAGGAAGCAGTGAATGGTTAGCAAAGTGGCATAAACAGAAAAGCTGGGGTGTGTGAATTTCTTATTTGTCTGATGTCTCTCTCCATCATGATTATACTCATATAGGTTTTAGAAGTTCCTTCAGATAATGTAAAAAGTCCAGGGACCTTCTTTCCATGGAAAAGTCCATGGAGATTTTATTGAAAAAAGTGTACAGTAGATAAAACTCTGCTCATGCAGGCAGAGTGAATGGCATCATAGTGAAGGCTTCAGGCCATAGTAATGCTGCCTCAGATCAGGATTGGTACCTGCAGCTCAGTCTCAGATGTTTGCCAGTACCTTTGGGCTTAATATGAAGTGTCTCTCTAGAGTTCATTTGATGTCAGAGGTATTTAAAAAATTCCTGTGAATGAAATATTTGCCTTACCAATTCTTCAGTTTATAATGTTGCCCTTTTCGTAAGCAGGTGATTAAATTAGAGTGGCTATTTTATGTATTTAAGGACATCTTACTTAAAAGTGTATAAGATTATGAGGCTTGAATACTCTTATTCCTGGAGCTTTTTAGACTCCCCTGGCAGGCCCTATCTAGATTGGACTGGAAATAATCTACTTCCTTGGTATTCAACCAGCTTCAACTTGTCTTGGATTCAGACCAACTTCCTGAAGTATTTGTAGAGGTCACAAGAGAGAATTGAGACTTTTTTTGTGGAGCTGGGAGTTGATGGATCTTAAACAGTACTCCCACTTTTGATCTGCTTTGGAGGAAGCTCATGTTTGTGGAACAGTAATGGCTGTGAAGGACAGTCAAGCTAGAACCCAGAGTACAGGGAGACACTCTAAATTTGGTGTCTGGCCAGCATGCTGCCCACCAGACAGTATACATCACTTTTGTCCTGCAGCTGACATTCATGTATCAGAAAAACAAAATTTCTGGGGCACCTTGGGACCATTAAGTATTTCAAGCTGGCTGTAATGCTGACTTTTCACTAGCAAGAATGCTTAAAATGCCCAATAATTTCTGATATTATTACAGCAACCATTTATGCTCCAGCTGTCAGAAAAGAAAATGAAAATGTTTTCCTCTTTTGTTACCTTACTGGAATGAACGTGCTTTTGGAAATAGCAAACCTGTCAATTCCCAATGCCCCTCCCCTTTCCTTTCCACTCTCTTCCCCTCCTCTCCTCTGCTTCAAATTCAAT
>JAJEJO010051747.1:68462-182018 GCA_020662805.1 Glaucomys volans
GAAATTGTCTTACCATTTTTGAAAGTTCTGAAATGGAGTGTCCTCTAATCAGTTATTTGAAAAAAATCTTTTTTAACAAAGAGATGTTGCCTACTACATAAATATATTTAGACCTGCCTTTCCCACAGTGACACAAATACTGACATGTGCCCAGAGTTAGGACAGGATCATCATTTATGACATCTCCACTGGGAAGTAGAGAGGAACATGTTATAGGTGACGTTTAATGATGAATTTTGGATAATAATTAACTTGAGTTCAGAGCAGGAAAGCCTTCCATGGTTGAGCTCTTTCCTCACCAATTGTTGCTTGTCAGTGCTATTTGTGGGATTAAGATAAGGATTTGAGGCTTGAATTTTATTTCCTTCATTTCCCATCTCCAATCTCTGTGAATCTAATTGATCAAAGAAAAGTGCAGATATACAAAAGAGATGCTATCTAAGGATTTTATTGCCATCTAATAGCCTTTGTGGTTCTATTGAGTGATAGAAAGCAGGATATTTTTAGGTGGTGTGGGTGAAAGAATATGATCATTGCAAAGAATATGAAAATAGTTTGGATTTGGACAGTTTAATGCCCTGATACATATTAAGTCTCCTTGAAACAGGATTGTGGAAAACAAGCAACCCAAAGAATTGGCCCTTGCTCTGCACTTCATAGCAGTGATAAGGAAACATTTGAATGTCATGGTCGCAAAGACTTCTGTCCTACGAAATATCAATCTAATTATAAAATAATTGTAATGATTGAGTGGGTATCTGTTTCCTCAGGAAAAATGAGCCCTGCTTTTCTGCCATTTTCCTGGGGCAAATAAAAGTTTTACATGGTTCCTTTTTAATTCCCTTTGTCTTGTGTCTAACACAAGTCTGAGAACATTGGAATTCTAATAGACAATCATGAACTTGATGCTGGTCCATTGAAATTGTCCACCTGGTCTAAAGTAGAAAATGGTTTGGCCTATCTAGAAAGAGAAATTGTTATTCAGATTTCTGGGGAAAAAGTGTAGGAAAATGGCAGCTTTGTGACAGTAGCTGGGAAGCCTTTTATTCTTGGTCTTTTCTGGTGATTAGCAAGTAAAATTTTTCTTAAAGAGACATTGTACTAAGAAGCATGAGAAGCGTCCTGTGCAATGAAGTTGGAAAATCTTGGTCTTTTTTTTTTTTCTTTTTCTTTGTGGGTGTGTGTGGTATTGGGGATTGAATGCATGGACACTATAACAGTGAGCTACGTCTCTGACCATTTTTATATTTTATTTTGAGACAGGATATTGCTATATTGCTGAGGCTGGCCTTAAACTTGTGATTCTCCTCTTAAGTTGCTGGGATTACAGGTGTGCACCACTGAACCTTGGTCTTAAAGCTCAGTTCTGCCACTTGTGTGACTGTGAGTTAGTGACTTAACTCCTTTCACCTCAATTTCCTTATCTGTGAAATAATGAAAAAGTAAAAAAGTTTCCTTTATAGATTTGTTTAATGATAAAGTGAGTTAGCCTTGGGAAAGCGTCTTGCATTGAACCCAACATTTTTTTAGGTCTTCAGTAAAGCCCCTTATCATCATTAATATTTTTATTATCTTATTACTATTTATTTGACAAAAATTACTAAACACTTTACATCAGGTAAGTCATGGTATGTTAGCATATTTTTTGATTAAGAGGAAAAAAAGTGAAAAATTTTACCACCTCCAGTTGTTTCTTGTGGTAGTATAGCAGCAGATTTTATAGGATGCTTTGATAATACATTTTTATGACTCTTACAGTGTCCTGTCTTTTATTGTTTAGCCCCATGTAGCTAGTTTTTTTCTATTTTTTGTAAGCTCTTTGAAGTTGTATCTTTCATATCTTTGAAATTTGCAGTGTTCCTTGGACATTAGGTAAACTAAACAAAACCTTAGGACCTAGGAAATTCAAAGATTACAGGAAACTCAGGATTTATCCACTTTTTCATTTTATACATTATGAATTCTATTTATTATTATTTTTATAAATAGGTGAGTTTATCACAACAAACTATGGAAACCAAATTTAGTTCATGATCCCCCTTAACTCTGGAAATCAAATTTAGTTCATGATCCCCCTTTCCCCTCCCGTCCTCCCTCCTCTCTCCTATTTTCTGTTCTTTACCTGTCTTCCTTTTGTTCATCTATTAATTTATATTTGATTGGTTCTTTGTATTATCCCTTCCCCTTTCCTTTATTTTGCTTTAGTTTCCACATATGAAAGAAAACATTCGACCTTTGAGTTTCTGAGTTTGGTTTATTTCAGTTGGTATGAAACAAAAAATGAGGGATGGAGCCACCGCAGCATGACCCAGCAATCCCACTCCTTGGCATTTAACCCAAAGATCGAAAATCGGCATACTAAAGCAATACAGCCACCTCAACATTTATAGCAGCACAATTCACAATAGTTAAATTATGGAATCAACCCAGATGCCTGTCAACAGATAAACAGATTAAGAAATTGTGGTATATATACATAATGGAGTGCTACTCAGCCATACAAAGAATGAAATTATGGAATTTAGCAGTAAATGGATAGAAATGGAGAATATCATGCTAGATTATGAATTTTAGAGTCAGAGAAGTAACATGATTTGTCTAAGGTCACACAACTTGAATTCAGGTCTTTATTGTCTTTGTATGTGTATGTGTGCTCCCTTAATAAATAAATAAATACTTTAAGTCTTTGTGTTTGTAGTTTTGTGTTGGTGAGTGATCAGCATCCTCCTTGCTCCATGGACATCCCTGGATGTAGCAGTATGTCTGGTTACCCACTGTAAATAGGTCAGATGCTTTTTTCCTTTGACCTATACTTTTGTTCTTAGAGCCCCAAGAATAATCAGATTGGGAACTTAGTTTGACCTACTCGTATTGTAGTTCTGTTCTTACTTGATTGCAGTTCGATATTCTGAGCTGATAAAGACCCAGGATTTGATGCTCTGTGCTAGTACTGTTAAATGGAAATTTGTATCATGTTGGAAATATTCAAATATGCACTGTGAAATATTGTAGCCACTGCCTCATGGTGTAATTGTACACTTTGAAGTGTGTCAGGTGTTAGTGTAGACATGCATTTAAATTGCATTTCATTTTAATTAATTTAATTTTAAATTTCCATGTGGCTAGTGACAATTTGATTTGATAGCACAAAGATATGTAATAAAGATCCTTAGAAAAGTTGCATCATATGCAAGAGAAGAAATAAAAAAAGATGTTGTATTTTGCCTAATATATGGTATATAGTACTTAAGACAAGGTTGGGCTCAAGAAATTATTATTATTATTATTATTATTATTATTATTATTATTATTATTATTTTGCAATGCTGGGGATTGAACCCAGGGCCTTGTGCACTCTATGAACTAAGCTATATCCCCAGCCCAGGAAATGATTTTTTTTTAAAGAAATACAACAGAAGTAAAAATTTAAAGAAAGACTATCCTAACATAAGGGTATGGTTAATATTATGATAAATAATATTGACTACTCAGTTTATGCTTTTTTGTTTTTTGTTGAAACCTGTAGTGGTCTGAAGTGGGTGGCTCTTCTAAGGTTGATGATACAAGTTATCTTTTAATAAGACAAAAGCATACATATGCCATGACTATACTGTGCATGCTTTTAGGGTCTGCTCATGTTAAGTATTTTAACTAACTTCTATCTTGTGGGATCTCAGAGATGCAGCTTAGCCATTCTATTTCCTGACAAGACTGAGGAAAAATCTGGAGATAATGGGAAAGGGATTTGAAATGACTGACATCCTTTTTGGGAATTTAAAATTGAGTTTTAACTCTGTGACTTGGAAGTCCAAGGCAGGAGGATTGGAAGTTTGAGGGCAGCCCGGACAGCTTAGCAAGACCCTGTCTCAAAATAAAAAGTAAAAAGGGCTGGGGATATAGTTCAGTGATAGAGCACCCCTGGTTCCTAGTACAAAAAAAATATTCTAGGTATAAAAGAATACATTTTTTAAAATTCCTTTGTCTTTTTTTGTTTCAAAACTTTTAAAGGAAGCTTATGTGGAGTGGTAAACATGGAGAGTCAGAAGGGATAGAGAAGAAATAAAAAAAGATGTTGTATCTTGTGAATTCTGAGCCCAGGTCTGACTGTGTGAGCTTGGGCAAGTTTCTTAACTTCTCCTATTGTTTTGCAAGAACAGACTCTGAAAAACACTTCCTGACAAGTCTTCCTCTGCTTTCTGGGTGTCCTCATTGCTGATGGACGTTTAGAAACCCAGTTGATATGATTTCTCATTTGGTTACTGTTTATTGTCAAAAAGTGTACAAGTGTACATGACCTTTGTTGGCCAAACAAGCTCTCAAAGTCTGTCAGACTGGCTTAGTGGAAAACTTTTCTCTAATACAAAAATCTGTGGAAAATTTTTACTGTTGATGCATAAAATGAGGTGTGCTAAAGGATTTTGAAGAAAGCGAAGTTCCTTATAGAGGACTCATTAGTCCTAATATTATTAACACAATATTCATAATAGTACTACTAATATTTATTTCAACATTTCTAGGTTCATTTCATCTGGAAATCAATGTATTTATCACTTGTTCTAAGTTTTATGTGTAGTGTTTTGTTCTTAGGCATTTTTGTTAAGTATTGAGTACTTAGCATTTGTCAGTTCTTTCACATATACGACCAGTTTTCCTTAAAATAACCTTCTTGGTTATTAGTATCTTATTTTTCAAATAACAAATCTGAGAACTGTCTCATGAGCTCTCTGAGGTGTCCCTAAATATTGATGCACAAATAAATGAATTAAAAAATGAAGGGAAAAAATGAACTCTTGCTTCTTCACAGTGTTTCTGTTTAGATTAATAGGTGCATGGAGAGGCACTCAGTTCAAATTCATTTATTACATACACATTCAGTCTTGGCTAGTATCAAGCAGCTATGTATATGGTAAACACAGAAATAGAGTTGTAGACAATTCAGACACAGTCTGAGCCATCTCTGAGCTTATTTTACGGTGGCGAACATGAATGTTAATTAATCAGAGGGTGATTTATGCCATGAAAAGAGAACTGGGTAATGTGAAAATTTGTTTAATTTTGGTCATCTGGTTTCTAAAATAAATACTATGTTGATGTCTATCTTTTGTCTACAATTGTAGTGCCCCACAGACTACTCAAAGTCTAACAGCTTTTGAAACTTAGTAAGGGCTTATAAAATGAGCTAAACTGAGCAAATGCTGAAAATCTTCAGTTTACTGAGATAGATGAGGCAGGAGTGTTGATCTTATCTCTGAGAAAACCAAATAAGTCTTTCTATAGACTCTAATCAGGACTTGTTGGTTTGAATATGAGATGTTCCTCCAAAACTTTTGTATTAATGCAGGAAAGCTCAGAGCTGACATGATTAGATTATGAGTTGAGTGCTGTAACCTTTTCAGTCCATCCTCCTTTGAATGTACTAACTGAATGGTAACTGGGCAGGTCAGGATATACTGGAGAAGGCAGATCACTGAGGCTCCTGAAGGGTTCACCTTCCCTGTGTCCCCTCCCCCTTTCTGCCTCCTGGCTGCCCCAAGGAAGCATCTTCCTTCTGCCATGTTCTTCCACCATGATGCTCTGTCTCATATCAGCCCCAGAGCAATGGACTTGGTCCACCGTGGACTGAAACTCTGAAACCATGAGTCAAAATAAATTTTTCCTCCTCTGATTTGTTCTTGTCAGGTGTTTTGGTCACAGTGATGACAACCTAACTAACACAGGACTCCCTAATTCTGGCTACTCAGGATTGATTGATTGATGAGGCTGTTTAAATTAGCTAGCAATAAAAGTGAGAGAAATACTCTTATAATTAGAGAAATGTACTTGTTTAAATTAGGGGTTTGTAGGCAGACTTCCTGGGTTAAAATGCACTTCATATAAATCAAACTACTTTATTCCTTTGAGTCTCAGTCTCTTCATCTGTAAAATGGGGATGAGAATAATATATCCTTGTTAGGATTAAATGAAAACCTGGATAAGTGGGACTCCTTCACTAGGTTGCTGTTAATTATGTATGCTATTTAAAATTATAAGGACTTGGATTGCCTTACAAATGAAAGTGATGGCATCTTAGGAAAAATTGCCCTTTAAAAATTTACTTACACATATTTTAGAGTTTGCAGTTTTTCATTGCCTCTTGATGATTTGTTTGAAAATGTTGTATATGACAAATGAACAAGTAATGCAAAAAGTTTTTATTTTGGCCAGTTTAAACAAATTAAAAAATTGGGAAAATAATGTAAAGACCCTTCATGCATCTGTCTCATCATGTCAACAATGATTAACCATGGGCACATCATTTTTCATGTATACTTCTTCATTTCCTCTATCTCCTGGTTGATTATTTTAAAGCAAATCCTAGAAAATAAATCATTTTGGATGCAAATTCTTTGGCATATATCTATGTGTGATATATAGTTTTTGACATATATTCTTTTTATATTATATGTAATAAATATATATAAATCCTTCATATATTTTCAAATATATATATATGCATATATATATGTTAAAGAATTAATATGTTCTTTGGTACTTTTAAAGAGCATAAAGGTAATAAAATTATAATTTCTGTATTACTTGCCTTGAGTCTTCAGAAGAATGTCACAACTTATGAGCTTTTACATTTTTTCATATTTTCCAAATGTGACTATTGTTCTTTCTCTTTTTGTTTTGGTAAAATATGCATAACATGAAATTTACCATTTTAACCATTTTTTAGTCTACAGTTCAGTAGTGTTTAGTACATTCACATTGCTGTACAACTATCACCAGCCTTCATCTCTGGAATCTTTTCATCATTCCAACTGAAGCTCTGTACCTGTTAAACAGTAACTCCCCATTCTCTGCCCCTCTTCCCCCCTGTCTCTGGCAACTATCCTTCTAGTTCCTGGGTCTGTGAATTAAACTATTCTAGGAACCTTACATAAGCAGAAACATACAGTTTTTGCCCTTTTGTGACTGTCCTTTAGTGTGTCCTAAGGTTCATCTATTTTATAACATGTGCTAAATCTTTCATTTTAAAGTCTGAATAATATTCTTTTTTTATGTCTGGATCACATTTTGTTTATCAGTACATCCCTCTATGGACCCGTGGGTTACCTTTACCTTTAGATATTGTAAATAACACTGCAGTGAACACAGGTGTACAGATATCTGTTCAAGTCCCTGCTCTGAATTCGTTTGGCTAACAGTCGGAAGTGGAATTGCTGGGTCACATGGTAATTGTACTTTTGAGGAACTACAGTACTGTTTTCCACAGCAGCTGCATAATTTTACTTTCCTGCAAGCAGTTTTCTAGGGCTCCATTTTCTCTACATTATCACCAGCACTTGCTATTTTCTATTGTTTTGTTAATAGTCATCCTAATGTATGTGGGGTAGTATTTCCCTAATGACTGAGCATCTTTTCCTACTACTCATTGACAATGACAATTTGTTTACCTTCTTGGGAGAATCCATGAGCTTAATTTTAAAAGGAAGGTTGAATTGTCCTTGGTTAGGAAGGGTTTGATCTACAGGCTATATGGTCACTCCACTTTCCGTCTAGCCAAAATTCTGTTATTTTTGTTTGGATCTTGAGATAGGTTTTTCTTGGGGTGGGGGTACTGGGGATTGAACCCAGGGATGCTTTTCTGCAGAGCCACATCCCCAGCCTTTTTTTATTTTTTATTTTGAGATAGGGTCTCACTAAGTTTCTGTGGCTGGCCTTGAACTTGCATTCTTCTTGCCTCAAGCCTCCCATGTTTCTGGGATTATAGGCTTGCACCACCTCACCCCACCTGAGACAGGTTTTTAATAATGAAAAGGTCTTTAAATTCTTTGTTAAGTTTTAAAATTGCCTTACATTTACTTATTAGGTCGGTGTCCACTAAGAAAAGATGAACTCTCAGCCCTAAGTTACTTCATAATTTCATTAGCAATTGAAATAATTTTGTGGAGGGTTTCTCTCTTCTTGCAGCACACTAGTTAACTAATGTAACTACTTTCATTTACTGAAATCTCTTTCATTGCTATTGAACATTAAATAATATTTTATGGGGACAATATTTTTACTTACTAACGGGCTAATAGGCCTAATGTTTTTCTCTTTCTGCTTCTGATGAGATTGTGGTGACGTCCACTACTTCCCTAGGGCTCTTATTTCTAGTGGTCTGCTCTCTCAGGGCATGATAAGAATTAAGATTTCCTCCCTGTTCAAGGGGTGTGGCTTTGAATTCAGGCTCTGCCATGAACTAGTTGTATGACCTGGTCTTACAACTACTTGTATGACCTGGTCTTACAAGTCTTTCCAAGACTTACTTTTCTTATCTGCCAATTGGGGTAGTAACTACTTGCCTCGTAGAGTTGTGCTGAGGATTAAGTGAGCAAAGACGTAGCTCAGTGCCTGGCACACAGCTCCAGCCATTGTTACTGGGTTTGTCTGTTTCTTCCTTTTTCCTCTCTGTCTTCCTCGGCTTCCCCCTGCCACTTTCTTTTCTTCCTTTATTTCTTCTTTGCTTCCTCTTCTTCCTCCTTTTGAACCATTTTCATCCTAATACTTTAAGGAAGAACCAGAATGTAAAACTCTTGTTATTTTCCTATCCTTAGTTTTCAGGGTTTTGGTTAGAATGTGAAACCTCGATAATTGACCCTTTGACTGATGGTGGTGAAGCAACTTAATTAGTAAAGAACTTGAAAATAACTTTTTTGGGGGGCTTTGAATCTAACTTTTCCTGGAGTTATTGGAATGAGGCAGGCAACCTACATTTCTTAAGAATCTTGTAAATGCTGTATGGAATTTCCCAGACTTTTAAAATTATTTTATCATTTGTGTCTTTCTTTGGATTTGTTTAGTATCCTCATCTTTTTATTCTCAATGCCTTTAAGCTTGGACAATATCAGTGACACTAGAGGACTATTTATTCTGAAGGTAAGAAGAGTAGGTAACTGATTATTACTATAATTACTACTAGATTAGTATAGGAAGATTTCATATGGATCTTTCCTTTCATCTTAAATCTTGATCTTATGAAGTTATTTATTCTTTTCATAATATTTCTTTTAACTTATTTGAAGTACCTTGTATTAAGTCTTAGTATAGATCATTTGGGAAGAGTATTTTAATGGCTTCAATCAAAAACAGTTTATCTGTTGGAAGTGGGTTATAGCTCTTCTCATTAATTAGCATTATTTATACCATGTGATATTCTTGCTCTGAAGGTTTATTAGAAGCTAATTAATTTACTTGCTCCATATTGATTTGACTCAAAGCTCATTGTCACTTTATAAAACTGTGGTCAACACCTCTGCCCTTGATATTTCCTTTCTGCTTCCATAGTAATAGCACTCACCATTCTCATCTAAGCACATGGCCACTAGAATTCAGATTGCATTTCCTCAGCTCCCATGCAGCTGGGCACAGCCACATGATATGTTCTGACCAGTGGAATGTAAACAGATGGGATATATTATCTGAGAAACAAGGCTGTTGTGCTTGTTTCTCTTCCCTTCCCTTCCCTTCCACTGTCTGGAGTGCAACATCTTGCCCAGAAGGTGGAAGCTGAGAGTTCATAGCAGAACAGCAGGAGTATGAACCTGGGTCCTCCATGATTATAGAATCACTGTACTGACCTGATCTGTCTACATAACTTTTATGTTAAAGAAAACTTGTGTCTTCTTGAAGATATTGTATTTTGGGTTTTTTGTCACTTGTGAGTAAACTGTTCTAACTAATTCAACAACTAGATTTCATGCCTTGTACTTTTAATCTGTAAGATAGTAATAGGACTCTTGTTATTTAGAACGTTTAAAAAACTTTTAAGAGCAGTGTTTGCTTTCTAGAAATAAACTTGTTTTCTTTTACATAATTTAACTGAGTGACAAATTAATTATGCATTTTGTTCAATTTAGCAAATATTTATTGAACAATTATCATATATAAGAATTTTTCTAGACATGACAGGGCATAAAGAATCAATTATGATAATAATGTGCTCTTTGTCAGAGGACCACACAATCCCAAGATTGGAGGATCAACAAAGTTGCAAGTAATTTTTAGTTTTTGTGTCTATTTCTATATCTATTTGTACATTTATAGATGTAGATATATAAAATAACCTCATAAAACTGATGGAATAATCATTAAAATTTTAAAAATTATTTTTATGCAAGAAAACTGGAGAATGGGAAGGTTATCATTTGCCCATGTCAAAAAATGAGTGCCAATAAAAATATTCTGGTTTATTTTGCTACCAATTCAGCATGTTAGAGATAGAGGAAAAACTTTTATAAACATGTGAATTTATTTCTTTACCCAATAAATTGATTGCTAATGACATAGTGTCACCAGAGAAGAGCTATGTCTGGGGGAGGGCCCTCAGGAGTTCTTTGAAGATAGGAGTGGAATTTGACAAAGGACCAGTGGGACTGTTGACATATGTGATGGAAAGAATTTCCATGTGTCAGTAGAGGCACAAAGATATTTATAGGAGAGCAAGGAATACACATTCAAGGGAGAATGTGGGCCATTCTGGGAGTGAGAATCACATTTTGGGGGTTCCTGGCTCTTTTAAAGGAAACTTGGTAAGGGGTGGTTTGGGAAGTTATGTGAGGATGACATTCATTTTGGTGATTTCAAGATGTTTCATGGTGGTCTGGTCATTCTCAGGATCCTTAGGCTAATCTCATCTCCATTATCTGATCCAGTAGAAACATTGAAAAGTTCCCTAAATTATAGATTTCTTAAAATGTCTTATTTTTTTTTTTACTTTATTTATTGGTGGGCTAAATTAATAGTGCGCAAGGTAGATTTATAGATTTCACAGAAATTTGGGACTGACAGACTTGAATTGGGAGAGATTCTGACTTGGGGAGTTGAGAGGCCTGGAAAATTATGTGGAGCTTTAAATTAAAAAGATATTTTCTTGTCCTTCCTTTATGTCTCCTTTCTCCTATTTTTTATTTCTTTTGTCCTACCTCAGATGGTTCTATAGCTAAAGATGCTTTTCTTGCAAGGTCTTTGCTTGATTTTAAGTTTAGCTGATTTAAAAATGGAATCATTTTACATAGTAAAATGAAACCTGCTTAATGTTGTAGAGAGGCCAGTACTGCAGAGATGTATTTGAATACTATATTTGAAAGCTATTTTATATTTAGAATCATTTTATTGAGAATATTTATGAGAAGTCGTATGAATTGCCCCTCTTCCCCCAGGTACTGACTAGTAGAAATTGTATATTTCTAATCATGGAGATGAGGTGCTGAGTTGAATTTTTCCCCCCACACTTTTTAGTATTACATTTTGTTGTTATATATTTATACACTGAGTTGGATTTTGACAAAGAGAGTCAAATAATTGATAAGCTTATTAATTTGTGGTGCCTCAACATACAAAACTTATCCATAACAAAGCAAAATAGAAGCTTTTCTATGTCAGCAAAATGCATGTATTCCTTTTAAAAATCCACATTCTGAAAAAACGTCACACATTAAAAGTAATTGGCTTTTTGAAGGAACTAGAATTGGACTAGATCACTCAAAACATTTTAACCACTCAAAAATTTAATGTTATAATTAAGCACTGACCCAAACAACAGTGATCTTATTAGAAACAAACACAGCTAAAAAAAAACATATTAACTTCCCTATAAGTAAGGAAATAACACAGTAAATATAAGACTTGATTTTTGAAAGGTAAAGGAGAAGGCAGATTCATGGAAGAGTTATGGAAACAAGATTAAAGGGACATTTGCACTTACTGTGATTTGGATAAGTGTCCATCAAAGGCCCAAGTGTGGAAAGTTTGGTCCCCAGCTTCTCATGGTTTTGGGAGGTAGAACCATTAGGAAGTGGGGCCTTGTAAAAATTAGGACAATGGTAGGTGTGCTCTTGGAGAGGATATTGGGACCACAGCCCCTTCCATCCTCTCTTTGCTCCTAGCTACCATAAGGAGAGCTCTTCCCTATGCCTGTTTTCACACTAGGATGTGTTGCCTCATCACAGGCTCAAAACCAACAGGACTAAGTGATCATGGATGAAACTTCTGAAACTATGAGCCAAAACAAACCTTTCCTCTTTATAAATTGTATGTCTCAGGCATTTTGTCACAGTGATGAAAAACTGAGTAACTGAGAATTTGTAGGTGGAGGAGCAGAGACAGCCTTAGCATGAAATAGTTCTGGCTCTTATGTAGCATAATCTCTTTAATACGGTAATCCTCCTTTTTTTGCACTTTAACTTTCTATGATTTCAGTTACCCACTGTCAATTGCAGTCAGAAAATATTGAATAGGAAATGATTCATGATCTCCTGAAACAGATAATCCTTCTTCTGAGATATTTTCAAAAGGTCAGTAAGTAGCCAAATGCTACATCACAATTCCTAAATCATTCATATCACCTCATCTCATGATGTAAGTCACATCATCATCAGAGAAGAGTGGGTACAGTATAATAAGGTATTTTGAGAGAGACCCTATTTGTATAACATTTGTTAAAGTATATCGTAAGTGTTCAATTTATTACTAATTATTATTGTTAATCTGTTTTTGTGCTTAATTCATAAATTAAACTTTTTCATAGATATGTTTGCATAAGAAAAAACAAAGTATATACAGGGTTCAATACCATCCCTGGTTTCAGACATCCACTGGAGTGTTGGGATGTGTCTCTTGTGAGTAGGGGGGGACTATACAAGCAACTGAGAGAAATGTGCATTTAACACCTTTACATCTTTCCCCAAGCATTTAGCCAGATTGAGCCAAGAGGAGGAATGTGGCATAAATGAGCAGTGTGAGCGATGCTGTATTCCTCCATGACTTGCTCAACCACCTGTGTACTTTGTGCATGTACTTTGTGTTTGGTTGCTAAGAAAAACTGCAAGAGCCAGTGGGATTTCTGTGGATTGCTGCAGTTCCCTGCTGTATCAATTTTGTGTGGGCTAATTCTGGTTACAGCAGTATATTCTGTAAAAGTCATTGTCCATCAAGCAACTTATATTTCTCACTGCTGGAGTGGGGAAGCTTGCTGCAGCAGGGCAAGAAGCAGAGTGAGTATGTTTGCCTTAAGGTAGTGCAAAGAAAAGAGGCATGGGCGACAAGTCAGAGAAAGGTAGAAAAAGGGAGGTGAATGTTTTGAGAGCCATTCCTAAGCCAAGTTTTATTTTGTTTGATTTTCATAACAGCCCCATGAAGTGGGTATCATTTCATCATTTTACCAATGAGAAAAATGCCAGGAGAATGGAGGGATTTTGCCCAAGATCTCACAGATTGGAAATGGTGGTTTTAGGATTTGAACTCAAGTCTACCAACTCCATGTTCTATTTTGTCTGAGCTGTCCCAGGCTACTTCCCTATTGGATTGGAATATGAAAACTGAAAACTGAAGCCTGTATAATTAAGGCACTCTGTGGCTTTGTGAACTTGAGAGAGTCTTTTAAATGCTCTGAGCCTCTTTTGCCTCACATAGGAGGTACCAGGAATATTTTACTTCAGAGAGTTATTGCCACAACTATGTATGAAAATTACAACTCATACAAATGTTCACACCTGATGCAAGCAATAAGGCGTTTTATTTTCCCTTCTCAAAACTTCCAATTCTTTACATTAAAAGTGATTGTAAATATAAAAGATTTTTAAGATTACAGGGTTAAGAGTATGTAGTCACGGAAATAAAAAGGAGAAAGAAGGAGGATTTCAGGGACGAGGCAAAGATGTTTGGTTTCAAGGCAAAATACGTCTCTGTGTTAAGAAAGCTGAAGGAGGAACCATTGATTACAGCTGCAGACGCTGTTGAAATTGAATCACAAAACCAAACAGGTGGCACATCATTCAATCCTTTGTAGACGTTTCTGCAGAAGCAGTAATACCTCTTCTTGCCTGGATTCCCATATTTCAGGGATCATCCTTTTTCAAGTTTCAGCTTACCTCCCCTCCAACCAGACAATTCTATGATGGAATATTGAAATCATCAAGAATGTGTGTGGTAGGAGTAGGTTCTGTGAGTAAATTTTGTAAGATAGGGATATTGAGTTTTGGAGCTGAGGAAAGGTGCTAAATGGTGCCTTATGATGCCTTTAGGAAGTTGGACACTTCATATAGCATTTCCTTTCTTAGTTTGGCTACATCCTGTACTAAAGCTAATCTGTGTGCCTTCAAAATATTTCAACCTCTATACTCCTCAGATAAGTCTGATAATGCCAGGACTATCTAGACAAATGTTTTGGGACGAGACTCTTGCTACTAGTACCAACTTAAAAAAATGTTCTTTGGAAAAAATGTTGGATGGCAAAAAACTGTGTAAAGAAGAAAAAACAACCATAATCCCACTAAACTAAGATAACAACTATGAATTGTTTGGTTAGTACATCCACACTCATATCAGTAGGACATACACATCAGTCATGGTGTCCTAGAGCTAGCATAGACAGCTTTGTGTATGTCTTCCCACCTCCATAATTCCATGTTCACTGATGTAGAAAGACTGAAATCAGTCACGTGATGGGAATTAGAAGATGCCAAAAATCAGAGTTCCTTCTGCTTTTATCCCCTGGTCCCTGAAAAACTACTTGTTGGATATCTACCAGCCCATTACTCTCTCTGTGTTTATATTTTTATCTTTTGATTTCTTTAAACCAGAATCTTTATGATTTCTCTTGGTATCCTTATAGAACCTAACCTATCACCTGACAGATTTAGTGGATGTTTAATAAATGTCTAACAGATTAAAGAATATATGAAGGAAAGAGAGGCTAGAGTTGTGGTTAAAATAATTATAGCAGATTGAAGACATTGGTTGACCAATATTTTATTAAGTAGTTCTGCAAGCACAGACAAAACTAACAAGTTTTATAGTTTGCAATCTTGTGTAACTTGTTGAATAGATAGATGTTGCATTTGTTCCAATTCCAGGATTGTTAAACATCCATGTAAGCCCTCATAGAGTGGCAATGTACAGAGGACTAATCTGAGATTCCTACTCCTGACTTTGCTTCTTGTTACCAATGGGTGATTTGGGCAGTCAAGTTTAATTCCTAAATATGTGCATGTGGATGGGGTGACGTTGATGTAAAGATGATTTTCATGCACTTCCACATTTTCTAGTTAACATTTAGGGTACTGAAATATAGCACCTCTATAGTCTAGTAACCTGAAAGTTGCCATTAATCTCCCAAAGTTATGGACTCCCCTTTGCAAGTGGGAGCAGTCTTCAGTTTCTTGCTGTTTCTTGTTATAAGTTTATTTGGCTTTCTTTGGCTCTACTTATTAGTGTGGAGATAGGAATAATCAATGTACGTGAAATTAATTGCCCCATGGATATTATTTTTGATTGTTTAGAACACCAAACTGGCAAAACCCAGGATCCCTGCCTGCTAATTGTTAATGACTCCTAATTTGTCACAATTTAATAATGCTTGTGAAAATGAATGCTTGCTTTGTTTTGTTTTTATGTATATTAAAATGTCTATATGTAACTCAACTAGCAATTCTTGAAGTGATTCTTAACTAGAACTGGTGTTTGGGCCTTCTGCCAAAAAATGTCACTTTTCAATTGCAATTTCCTCTTTAGTAAAGATACAGAATGGTCATAGCATTTAAAGAAAGTGAAGAATCCATGAATATTTTAATGCTACTTTTTAAAAACTCAAGTATGGAAAAGGAACTTTATGAACTGGGTGGGAATTACTGTTTTGGAGAGTACTGCTTAGTTTTCTCTATAACCCCTGCCCACCATACTGTCCTGCAATGTAAGTAGAGCTTTCTAATTATGACTATCATTCCACTGTAGAAAGAGCCCTCCAGGGAAAAGCCCATGCTTTCTCTCCTGAGCTTCACTAGCTCAGAGGAATGGGGTAGTGACCGTGTCATTGAGATTATTAAGGAATCCCATGTACTAGAATGATCTTTATGAACCAACCAATCCCATTTCTATAGAACTAGGAATCTCTGAATACCCATTTTCTTCCAGCAAGAAGGAAGTGAAAATCTGAGGGTGAATTTTTCTATTTTAACCATTGTCCTTATGATTAGTGGAAACTTTTTTTTTTTTTTTTTTTTTGCGGTGTCAGGGATTGAACCCAGGGCCTGTGTGCTCATGAGGGAGGCACTCTACCAACTGAGCTATATCCCCAGCCCTAGTGGAAACCTTGATTACTTACTCTTTAAAGGAAAAAAAAATTTAACTTCTTAATTAAACAACATTTTCATAACTACAGTCCAGAAGCTGAAAGTCCTGAAAAACTACTACTCTCATCAATCACCTACTTATTCTGGATAATTTGCTGTCTAGCTTACATTATTTTTTTAAGAGTGGGGTATAAAGAACTTTTCAAGAGTATGTACATTTCATTAATTTATTCCACAAGTACCCGATTTCTGCAAGTTCTTTCATAGTTATGGCTTTTGATTTTTTAAAACATTTTAGTGCCAAACAATGTTCATGAAACTATAAGGTTATAATTTCTGTTTATGTGAAATCATTTGCCTTTCACAGAAATTGACTCAAACAGAGAAAAATTGCTAGGTACAGTTGGTACACACCTGGTACTCCAGTGACTGGGCAAGCTGAGGCAGGAGGATAGCAAGTTCAAGGCCAGTCTCAGCCAACTTAGCAAGACCATTCGCAACTTAGTGAGACCCTGTTTCAAGGGGGGGGGGGGACCCAAAGCAAAGAGTTGGGGATGTAGCTCTGTGATAAAGCATCCCTGGTTCGATTCCTGGTAACAACAGCAATAAAAAAGAACAGAGAAAGAAAAAGCTTGAGGAATATTTTTTGTATTAAAAAGCTGAGAAAACTAGTATGCAAACATTGAAATGATCTAGATGAGGAACATCCATCCCTCCCTGGATGACTGCTGGCAAATTTCTGCATGTGAACTTTCTTTCATTTTCAGTAGCCCCTTTTTACCAACTGAGCATGTGTCCATCAAGACCAGTAACCTTGCAGGCTCTCCCAGTGGTAGAGAAAGCAAAGGGAGGCAAATGACAATATTTTAGTAGTTGCTGCCTTTAGGAAGCTCCTGGGTCTCTGTCCCTGTTGATATGATTTGGAAATTATTTCTAAACTACAACTACTGATTTTTTCTCTCTGTGCAACACCCTTTAAAACAAAAATGGGCCTTATCTTTTCTTATCCTTTTGGACACAGCCTGACATCACTGTTCATCACTCTGGAATAAATTAGTCCTTGCAGGAGACAGTGAGGAAATGGGGCAGGGAGGAAATGGGGCTGTCCATGGCTTTCCTATAGTGTCAGACACCTTTGTAAATGGTTCAGAAGTTGAAATTTTAACTTTTCCCCTTTATTCTGTTTATGTAAATTTGTGTGGAGAATCGAGAGGCATTGACATTACAGCTAAACTGTCCAAAGGTTGTCAATAGTTCCTGCTTTTGGTTTGCTTACAGATAAATAAATAAGAAGACATAAAACAGTCAAGTTCCCAAAACAGTTTTTTTTTTTTTGCAATTAATTGGATTTTGTTTAAGAAGAAATATTTTCTTTGTTTTAGATATTTCATAACCTCTTAGACTATGTGGGGGCCATAAGAGTCATCTCCCCAGCATGTAAGGATATTCTCTTTCTGAATGACCTTTTACTAGAAAGAAGTCTATACCCCCAGGAGGAAGTCATGTTTGGACATTCCAAACCAATATGTTAGTTCTTACATTAACATAAAATCTATTTTTCTGGCACTCTTTCTCATAGTTCTAATATACCTTTCAGGATTTACATAGGATATCTAATTGTTTGAAAGGAGAGCATTTAACCTATACTAAAACATCAGTTGGGCTTCCCCAAACCTTCTCTTTTCTAGGATTAATGTTTCCATTTCATTTAACTATGTCCACCTGATTGTGGTTCACAGATGCATTTTTATTCTTGTTGGCCTTTTGCAGGCAGACTCTAACTGGCTGATGCTTTTTTCTTTTTCTTTTAAAAAATTCCATTCCTATGCTAACAGTTTCTGTTACTATTTCTCATAGGATACTTTTGAAAACTACATGGTACCGTTTGGAATAAATGTTTAAAAGTCAGCTTCATAAAAAATGTGAGACTACAATGGAGGTTGAGGGTGCAGTAGGTAAAAGGGAGATTCGGCCATGAAAGTAATCCAAAAACAATTTTAGAGACTAAACTGTTCTCTTGGGTGATTACAGTTTAAACATTCTTGGACCAGTTGAATTCCTCCTGCATCAGCTGACTCCCCTCCCCGACACACAAAATTTTATTGACACTGGTCATTTTTCATCTTACATCACCATCAATCTCTGTGTTGTAAATGGATAATTACCTTTTGATTCCCTACCTTGGGTTTCTGAATATAAGCTCTGTTGCTCATTTTGCTGCTGTAAGAATTGCTGGTCAAACTTCTAGTCAAGTAATCAATTTTCCTGGAGCTCTATTCCCTGAATACTTACTTATTTAAATATCTCCTCTTACAGAGATTTTAGATTAGGTAAAGCTAGTAGGTAAATATAAAAAGAAAATATCAAATATAATTGTTAGGTCCCAGGTTTTAAAATTAATTTCACAGGATGCAAAAGTGAACTAAAATAATAGTAATAATAATAATAATAATAATAACATCAACAACAAGGACAACAGCATAATAGTGAAAATATATTGTTCCATTTATCATTGTGCTAAGTACTTTACGTGTGCTATTTAACTTAATACTTCAACTATGTATGGATTTGGAGAAGTTAAGGGACATGCCAAGGTGAAATTGCATGTGGTAGACCCAGGCTAATAACCCAGATTTTTTTTTTAAAACCTGTGTGATCAAATTATTATATTATCATGCTTAAATTCAATAGATTCAATGAATTTTCATTAGCATTTGTTCTTCCTGAAAACAAAGCTAAAAGGTTTTGCAATCTTAGTGATGACTTTCTTTTCAATAAAAGTAGCACAAAGGGTGAGTGAGTGTTTAGCCCAGGAAAATGCCCTTTTTCTTAAATTAGACTCTTTCATTTTTGATGGAGAGAATCTGCCAACTACAGATTCTCTGTCAGACTGTGGGAACTGGGCTTGATGCTGCTAGTTCTATCATTTCAAAAATGAAAGAGTCTAATTTGAAATGCCTCATTAGCTGGTTTTTTGACATTTTCTGGAGCAAACAGTTTAAAAAATAAAAGGAAAAAATCTACTGAAGAACACATCTAATATAGGAATCTTGGAAAAGTTAAACAAAGTAGAGATGAACTGATTTGTCAGTGACAATGTGTGCTGCATACAAATAGAAACAGAAAGATTCTGTTAGTTGTGTGGTGTGTGAGAATATGCGTTAGTGTCTAGGATGAAATGCAGGTGTAAATTACACTACTGGGGTGCCTGACTACTCAGGTGTACAGTGGAATTCTTATCGCCTGTTTTCTGGACACCATCATTCTGTTAATTCATAATGTTTTCAAGAGCCTATTTTTATTTTATCAACTCCATTACATTTTAGGTTATATCGATCTTGTAGTAAAAGAAAGTCTCCAGGCATTTTTTCAGATAAACTTCTGTATAGCTGGACCCTCTTTACATTCTCCTTTGGTGATTGATTACTTAAATTCAAACCCTAGCATTTTTCATAAATCAGTTTAATTGTGTTATAGCAAATTCAATTCAACTTTTCCATCAGGTTGGTTTCTTTAATCTGATAGATCAAACGATATATTACCTTTCACCCTCAAACGTATGAAATCTGTCACTTAAAACAAATTGCATTAGGGGAGAGAGCCATGAGACCTCACTTGAGTTAGAACTTGCTGTTGAGTCTTTATTGACTTACTGGTAAGTGCTTTGTCGTGTTCAGCTGTAAAAGTTAATTACAACCCCTATGTGTGTTTTATATTTACATCTCATGTGCTAGCAGCACACAAGAAACTGTCAGATGTCTTCCAGGATTTCATCCAAATTTCTAGAGCTACAAGGATATCTTCCTTTTATCTAGTATTAAGGACAGTACTACATTATTTAGCAATTAACAACCCATGAGAATCTGTTTCTGAAATAACTATTGATAATTAGGCACTCTATGCTCATATGAAATAATATTAAAAGGACTTACAGCATACTGACACAGAAAGGCTGTGTAGAAGACTAACTCTTCATTGCATTATCACAATCATGACGTTTCCTGTGGCTTCTGTTGTGTAGGATAGTGTTAAAGGAGACAAGCTTTTCACCTCTAGGGATGGACATTCCACCTGTGAAGAATTCCAAGCTAATCTAACTGGCTTCATAAGAATTTGGAAACTTTTAATTCCTTAAGCAACCAAGTTTCTATTGATTTTCGTTGACAGAATGCTTTCCTTCTATTTGAAATAGGCTTTTCTCTCTTTTCTAATGATAGTATCTTTGCATCCTATCAAGGTAAATTTGGAAAAAATTTGTAATTCTATAGATTACATTTGTAACTCACTGGTGTACTTTGCCTGTAGAAAGTTTTGGTGTGGATCTAGTCAAAACCCCTGAGAACATTAGTGGATAAATGAGAGCCTCATGGTTGGCCACTGAGGAGGGATAGAGGGGTTATCAATGGCATTTTACAGATATGAAGGCCTTTTATTAAATGGAAGCATAACAAATACATAAAAATGTTTATTTCTATCTCTTTATATTGCACATATGGGAAATGAGAAAAAGCATTGTTTGTAAAGGTAAGTAGTGATGATTTCTTTTTCATGTTTATTGATTTTTAAATGTGAGTCTGTGCCCAGATGCTTTGCAGGGAGAAAAAAAAAATCCTTTCATTGCTGATAGACCATTTGTCTGAGGATCAACTTTATTTCAAGGGTGTTTTCATAAAAGAAATCACCTACTGTAGATTTATTTTTGGGCAATTAGCAAAAGTTCAAGATAGTCTTTCCTGAAATAGTGATAGAAAGATCCAAGGTTTAATCAACTGAATGCTACAAGAAGAAAGTATCAGGCATTAAAAGCAAGAATCCCAAAGAGTTGCTAAGCCTGGAAGATGAACAAGCATGCTGGAGTGCCTGTCAGAGATCAAAACAGATAGCCATCATACAGGTTGCTCAAGGGGAAGGTAGAAATTAGAAGTGAGAACAGAAGAGGGTT
Source organism: Glaucomys volans (assembly GCA_020662805.1). NCBI lineage: Eukaryota > Metazoa > Chordata > Mammalia > Rodentia > Sciuridae > Glaucomys > Glaucomys volans. Next base: position 89,502 of record JAJEJO010051747.1, read on the forward strand.
GAGATTCAGGCAAATTAAATTAATCTGGCTAAAGTACTTGCCACCAGAGTGTGGCTGAGTTTGCATTGGCTCGAAGAGTTGATTTATAATTTTCAGGACAGATAGGAATCCCAGGTTGGAAGTGGACCAGGGCCTATAGTTTCTGGTAGTTAAGTAATTATGCTTTGATTTGGAGTTGGTAAATAATGGTTTTTTTCAATGAACCAGGTAATCCTTTATTTTATGTATGAGGAGATACAACTTTATAGAATTTAGATGATTTGTTCAAGGTTGTAGCTAGGGCAAAGGCAAGACTCTGAACAGAGTCACCCACCACATGTAAAAAAATGTTAATTAGAGTGTTATGAAAAACTCAGGTGGGCTATTTTTTTAATAGTCCTTAAGAGGATCCACCTCTGACCAAATATACATTCAGAATCATCCTATCACCATTCTTACTTCATAAAAATTTTCCAAAAAGTCATTAGTGACAAAATCAAATGCATTTTAATATATACACATATTGTAAGCTTTTATAAATGTAACTGCCCAATTCCAATATCATTTTTAAATCATATACCCTTATTTCTACTTTGAAAAATGCAGTCAGTTTGCTTTATAATCTGTACTATAATGAGATAGTTGGACCCTAAGAAGCATTTTTTCTCTCAAAAATTGAGTTATGAACACAATTTTGTTGGGAAAATGATAGTAAGGATTTTCTGAATCACATTTATTTTTCTTGTAGGAATTTTAATAATAACTTCAAAAATGCCTATAAATGGATAACTGTCACACCTACCTCTAAATAAATTTATTCTTGATTACTTCTGACTTTGGTCTAGAGTAACAATCTTTTTTTCCCTCACCAGAACTATTACGGTATAGCATTCTTTCACTTTCTCATCACATTTACCAATGAATGGCACAGCCTGTCAGACTGTGGGAACTGGGCTTGATGCTGCTAGTTCTGTCATTACAATAATAACTCACATAATGGAACTCAAGTAATTTAAGTATTGATGTTCAGATGCTTGGTTGAATTATGAAAAGTTATGCTATAGGTTTTTCTTCTTGCCTGTTATGTATTATTAAAAAAATTACACTATGCCAGTGTTTTTACTCATTAGTCTTTCTCATTCATCTCCTTTAACAATGCAGTATTATGACGTTTATTTCTGATAATAGTGTAATTTTGCCTTAGACACTAGGATATTTAGTAGTTATCAATGGTCTACCTCTAACAGACTGTAAGAGGTGTGTGGAAGGTATTCTAACTGTTGGCGTGGTACTACTTTTTCTACTGCTGTTTTTGCTTCACTGAGTTTTGCTAAGCATTAATATTTAATGCATCTTTATAGTTGACCTTTCATATTTTTTAAAAGACAAAATGTGATGCAAATAATAATTTAGATGACTCTTAAATACTTAAAAAAAGAATAAAGTACAAGCAATAAATATACGCAGAATTTGATAGAGATTTGTGAGCAGACCTATTGACACATAGAGAAACTCTATTAAAGAAATGAAGAAAGGTGATAATTGGAGAATTCTGTACATTTAATGAGCTGGTGTGCAAATGAAGAAGTGGCCATGTACACCCACAAGACAGTGTGGTTTATCAATTCTTTCTGGAGAGTCTTGAGGAGCAGCCAGGCTGAGAAGTGGTTCTTCACTCCTCCCTTAGGAGTACATGTTACTTGCACTCCTCAGGAGGGAGTTGTTGAGGGAATTCTTTCTCTTAGTGGTTTTCATCTAGCAGTGAAACCAGAGATGGGGCTCCTGAAGACACCCTATAGGGAAAAGTGAGGTTCCCAGTGCTTTGAAGGGTTTTATTACTTTCTTGAGAAAGCTTATAGTCACTGGAGAAGCTGACCTTCGCTGGGTGAAACAGAAAGGGACTTAACTTCGTTTTATCAGTAGATCCTCATTACCCCATATTTGAATTTAGTTAGCAGTATAACCTCTTGAGTAGAGGGTACTTGGGACATTGTGAAAAAAGAAGAAAAAAGTAATGGTTGTTTGAAGTCATTCTGTTTGCCTTGAGAAGTGAGAAAATTGCATTTCCCTGTAATTGATTTAACAGATCTTCTGTTGTTTCCTCCTCTTCCTCCTTTTCCCATCTCTCTTGCTCCATTTTGATGAGGATTGGAGAAAACTAATAGCTGGTGAGTAGAATGTTGTCCAAAGCCACAAGAAACACATGCACAGCAAATATCAGATTTGAAATCTATGCATGATACTGTGGAGTCTACCAAATAGTCTCTACATAAAGGTTGCCAGTGACCCAAGTGGAGTGAGAACATCTTGCCAACAGGCATATGTTGCTCCTTTCCACAGGACTGAGTGAAAGGTGGTACATGTTTCTTTAGAAGCAGGTTTAAGAGTGTGAATTTTTGTCTGGCATTGTTTTAAGAGAACATGAAAGATGCCTTAAAGTTGTTCATATCCTTTAATCTTCTACTTGAAAGTCTGTTATTAGCAATATAAATACCCCTTTTACTGTCCTATGTTCATTCAGCATTTTTGTATTTACAGCTTTGTGTAACTGTGGAGAGCCATGCTGTGAATTCAATCAGCAAAATAGTACTTACTATATGACTTCTATATTACTAGTAGGTACAGAGATCCCCTGCTAGTTTTGATCATGATGATCACTTAGGAAGAATTAATTTAAAAGAGTCTCATTGGCTCATACATCTTATTTTACTTTGTTGTGCTCAAGAGTGCCAACTTGTTGGAAAAGTTTGTCATGTTGAAATAGAGAAAATCTTTGATGTTTAAAGATTTTTTTCTAAGTAATAGGAATTTTAAAAGTCTCTTCACAATTAGTTTGTAAATGGAAATATTTGGACATTAAAATATATCAATAGAATACTTTCAAACATGTTTACTAATATTTTTCCCTATCAGGGTTACTTTCCTTGTTCCTCTACATTAAAATGTAGCTACAGCTATTTTAAAAAGATGTAGCCATAGTTTTAAGTAGATATGATGTATTACAATAGAAATTATAGTAGAAGTATATATATAGAATTAGTAAAGGATTCTAGGGAAGGAAAAAAGTCAAAGAAAACGAACAGATATGATTAAGGGTCATGAAAAGTTGGTGGAGAACAGTAAGGGATGAAATCAGGAACTGAGCTCAGATTGTGAAGGTCATAATAATTATTATAAGAGAAACTTGGCTTCATTTATCTGACAGTGGTGTGCTACAGACAAGTTTTTAATGGAGGAATCTATTTCTTTTGTATCTGACCTGTCTACAATGCATTCTCTGTAAAATATTAGCTATCATAGTCTACCCAATTTAAATTTTTTAAATATTCTTATTAGTTGTTGATGAACTTTTATTTATTTATTTGTATATGGTGCTGAGAATTGAACCCAGTGCCTCACACATGCTAGGTAACCGCTCCATCACTGAGCCACAATCCCAGGCCCCGCCCCCCCATTTTTAAGTGAATGAACTGGTTATAAGTTATTAGAAAGTTAGCTTAAATTGAAAGCTCCTTTATTCCTCTACTGAACCATCATGCCAGTATGGGAAAGAAAATCACCTCATTGCTGTCATCATCATATCACAGTCACTATCTGACAGCACTGAAGTCTGTCTCTGCTAATCACTACACACCCCCATCTCATTATTGTTCACAGTAAGACGTTGAGGCAGTTATGTCCATTTTCCAAATGAGAAATATGAGACTAAGAAGTATTAAATAACAGAGAAGGATAGACAGAAGTTAGATAGGGTAGCCCAGCACTGTTAAATAAGAGGTATTAGTTCTGGTTTTCCATAGCATACTAGGGTAATTATTGGTTACAACCATCTATGATATATTTCAAAATAGCTGGAAAAGAAGGGTAAGAATGTTCCCAGCACAATGAAATGATAAATCTTTAAGGATATAGAAGTGCTTGTTCCTCTCATTTAGTCATTACACATTGTACACATGCATCAAATTATCATACTGTACCCTATAAAGATGTACAAAATGCATAAATATTATTTATATTTACCATTAAAAAAAGAAATTACTATTTGCCTGTGCCTCTTTGTCATATGGATTTATCAGTGAGTTAAATGATATGATTCTGTGCTTCAGAAATAGATTCAAGTGATTTGGGTGTAGATAAGCCATAAGATTCAGTGGAATTGGAGTTTTGACTCTATTTTAGAATAATTGTAAGCTCAAAGGTCCACTGAAATGAGGAACTGGGAATGTCAGAACCTTGGATAGCTCTCATGCCTGCTCCCTCTGGGCATCTTCATTTCCTTTTTTTTCTCCTGATTTGTCTTTGCCCTCCGCTTTGTGTTTTCAATTCCCTGATAATGTTACTTACACGGGCTCACTCTTCTGATTTTCTAATCCCAAATTTTGAGGTTGAAGCCTAACTTCCCAGTTTATCTTTTAATACTTGAGTGTAAGTTTGTCACTGCCTAGTTTGTTGGGTTGAAGGCTCACTTCTTATTCCTATAACTAGACCTAGACCTGGGGTGAGGGAGACTGTGGTATTAAACCTCCTCCGCATACCCTTGCCCCATCAGCAAGGGCAGTGAATGTCCTGAAAGGCAACTTTATAGTTTAGGAAAGGTGGATGGCATATTTTTTCAAATGCACCACTATTGACTAAAAGAAATTGTCACAATAGATGTTATGACAAAGTTTTATGCATCATCCAGAACTTTAGAAATTTATTGGTAACTAATATTATTAAGAAATATTGTATTATTATTGAAGCTTCACTTTTTCTTATTTCTAAATGAAAATATCTGAGTGGTTTGGGGGGTTGTAGTGTATAAAAATGAATATGATATTTAGATGATTAAATGGAATAATCAAAATCCTTTGGTTTCTGTATTTTACCTTTATTAAATTTATATTTCTTTTTTTTTACTGGCAGAAGGATTTAGAAATCATCTTATTGCCTGGCTCCACCCAATTGGTTTCTGTCCTTCAGCATACTCTAAGATTGCAGCTAAAAATTCAGTCTAGTCCTATTTTTATTTGTCCATGATATGGGAATTATCGAATTGCAATATTTTAATTTTATATTTTATGGTATGTTTTGCTTGGAAAAGCTAAAGCTAATGGAAATAGGACTACATGACTCTGATCTTGATACTTAACAAATCCATGATCTAAAAGGATTTCCAAATTAGCATCTCCAGTAGTAGCTGTGCTGGTATTTATCATTTTATGCTGTAAGAACTTTAGAGATTTCTATGGTAGATGTAAAAAACATCTGAGGGGTTATTTATCATCACATCTTAGTTTACCCACAAAGAACAGAACAAGCAAGAAATAATTGAATTTAGGATGGCAGATGCACTGAACTTCTATTTAATTTAAATTTGTACAAGTGAGGTATTCAAACAGAATATTTTTCATTTTCTCTCTTTGTATGAGAAACAAATAAGTGGCAGATATTCTACAATCAGAGATTGAGTCTAAGAGAACTTATGATATCAGTTACAGGGTAAATGTAGAATAAATCAATAATGTAAAAATCTGAACCTATCAAATAATGGTAATGGTTATGTGAATTTAAGTGGAGAAAAGAAATAATTCTGAAATGCTTCTGAGTCATTTTTAAAAAAGATCCAGTGACTCACCTTTAGTTCTGCTTTTGTGTACCTACTATGTGTTAATTGCTGTGAGAGGGGATCTAAAGGTGTGTAAAATATGGCGGAGGTGGCAAGAGAGATAGAAAGCAGGAGATGGAGAGTGTGAAGTACAGAGGCATTAACCTCCCATGAGATAATCTGGAAGGCTTCATAGGGAAGGACTTTTGATGAACTGGATTGTCTACAGGGGAAATGGGAAGCTTAGTCTAAAGGAAAAAACAGAGAGCAGAAATGGAGGTGGGATGCTTATCTGAATGCTCAGAGAACAACAGGGTTTTTTTTTGGCGGGGAGAAACAGAGTTTACAAGGGACATGTGGCTCAATAAGCAAAGGAGAGCTATTGGAGCCAGTTGTTAGAATTTCAGACCAGCAGTTTGGATTTTATTCCACAAGTAATGAGCAAGAATTTTGTACTATCAATCAGAGAAACATTTTTGAGCTATGTTTTAAGATGTCTGTCTAGACTGTGTGGAATAAATTACAGAAATTTATTTAGGATTGTGGTTATTCTAGGTACAGTTTGTTCTTTAAAGTTCATAGTAAATGTATATGTGGTAACATTCCTCATGCTTATTAGGGTTTTCAAAAAGATATTCAACAATGGAATCCAAAAGAATGATACCCTTGATAGTACAAATGAGGGAGCAATTTATACACCATTGCTCACTGCTCAACTTTGAAATCACTAACTGAATTTGGGAAATAATAAATTAATACTGGGCTTAAAAGTTCACAAAATCTTCATAAAGCTCTGCATTCCAAATTTACATTTTGTTGTGGGAGGCAGTTGAAGTGTTTTCTGGTCTTCCAGCATGAGCCAGTATGAGCCAGTCCCTCCTTCCCTCCGTATTAGTGAATTTTGCTGTTTCCTTTGTCCATTCAAATCACATAACATTGGTTATATACATCGAGTATAGTCAGGCAGTTGTCTAGTCCAATCTCTATTTTGTTTTATACTGTAAACACAATTACAGTTTCATTTTATATGTTGTTTTAACCAAGAAGGTTTGTCTCCACGCCACATACACCCCTTGTATTGCTGTTACAGGAAATGTGTATCTCAAGACAGCACTTACAACACTCCACTGTGCCTGTGGATTTACCTCTCTTTTAGTCTCTCAGTTTGTTGAAGAAAGGAGGCACTGTCTCATATGTATAATCAGAAAAATGAGAGATTACACTCCATTTATGTATGATCTATCAAAATGTATAAATGCATCCTACTGTCATGTACAATAAATTAGAAAAATTTAAAAATTAAAAAAAAGAAAGGAGGCACTGTCTCTCCTTTTTATATTCCAGTGCTTAACATAGAACCTGGCTCTCACTATAAAATTCATGAATGTCTATTGAATGAATACTATTAATTAAATTAATGGATTGAATTTACATAAATAACTGTACCCTTTTTAAGTTGTCAAAACACCTAGTTGGTTTAACACTGAAGTAAAATAGCCAATCACATAAGTGAGAGAGAGAAAAAAGGTCAGTCATTTGTTAATATTATGGAAGTGTCAAAGTTGTGTATTCATTCATTCCTTTATTCAATAGGCACAGTGCTAAGTGACTTGGGGATAACACACTTTCCAGTTAGCACAGTGAGAGTGCTTACTGTTTATGAATGCAGGGAGGGCTCTCCAAAGACTGAACATTTATAATGTACTGGGGAGCTCAGAAAGGCTTTCTGTCGAAGGCTTTAGACTAGGAGTTACTTGAGGAACATAGAGAAGGGTACTTAAGAGATAAGAAACAGGCACTGAGGCACCAAGTTGGAAAGAGCATGATGATTCAGGGAAGTACAAGTTGTTCAGCATGGTTAGGAAAAAGGCTGGGAAAGTAAATTGATTTTTTTGAACATTTAAAAACTTTTTAAAACAAATTAAATTATAAAATATTTTTCTGGGAGATACTTAGCAAGTGATGTGGAATATGATTATGTTATATATCCCTTCATCTATCTTTATTAAAAGTAAAGTTTTATTTCTCCATCCCAAGAGTAATGGATAGTCATTAATGAAACTTGGGTAACATGGAAAAAACAAAATTGAATGAAATACCACCTGTAATCATTCCATTCAGAGACACTACCACAATTGTTATCAGGTATATTTTCTCATAGATTTTTTATGCTAATGCTTAACATTAGATATCATTAACAGTAATACTCTGAAGCATTCTTGTATTTTCTTCTTTAAACCCAATATTTCATATCTGCATTTCATGAATGTACAGCATGGGAAAAATCAAAGTCAAGTTATATTATTGCTTTTTTGTTTTAGAAAGGAAAAAGAAAGCTAATGTTTATTGATAATTTAGTAGACTTTTCATAGAAAATATTATTATTCAACCAAGTTAAAGTTGCAGGAGGCATTCAGACTACATTTTAGAGATTGAGAGGTACCTATAGATGCTATCATTACATGGGTTTCCTTTTACAGCTCAAGTGGTTTGATAATCATTTTACCAATCCAATGAATCATTTGAAAAATCAGTTGACCCCGTGTCTTATTTGAGGAGTAATTTCTAGATTAGTTCTCTGTATTTGATCATCTTTTCCTACATTCTGTATTCTATAAAAATCAAATGGCATGTATTTTTAAAGTACTAAATCTGTGCAGCTTCTTATAAATGAGATAATTGAATAATCAAATACGTATGTTTTATAATGATTAAAAATAACATAAATGTTGATCATTTCTGCTTGAAAAAACTTCCCATATTCAGAGTCCTCATGATAGAAGCACATAAATACTGGCAAATACACATATGTGCATGAAGAACTATAAGATGCTATCAAATTTAAGAACTGGGTTTTAAAAGTAAAGCTGTTTGAAGCCTTCTGCTTGAAAAGTTCCAACCAAGTCTTATTTTATACTTAATGTGAAAAAACATAGATGTTTATAGTTTTATAATTATTTTATTATTAAAACTGAGATGATTCCATTAGGGTTTGAGGTTTGGATTTCAGTACTGATTTAATTGTTTTTTGTTTTTTTTTCTTTTGTGGTGCTGGGAATTGAACTCAGGGCCTTGCACCGTCAGGCAGGCACTCTATCACTGAGCTACTCCTCAACCCTGACTTAATAATTTTAGTATTTTGTCTGTCTTTATTTGCCCATGTCTGTCAAATGATTACTCTTTAGCTATGAACCCCTGGATGGCAGGGGAATCTATCTACAATACATAAACAAATGTACAAGGAATATCTATTAAACTCTCAGCTGTGAAAGTAAAGTGAGTTAGGGGCATCAGAATGGCAAGTGATGGTTTTCATGTGTAATACACAGAAACAATTTAGTTTATGTAGGAAAATCAAGGCTTTGAAAGAGAATCTCACGAAACTGGGATGGCATATGATTCAGTGTTTACTGCCAAATGTTATCTCCTGCTTCAGCAAAGGAATGATGATATTATTGTCCTTGGAAGATATACTAAGAATCTAAAAATATATCCAAAGCAGCAACTGGTGAGGGGTTGGGAAACAGAAGTCTAAAACCTTGATAATACAAGGAGCTATATCTGTATTGTCAACAATAAAGGTGTTTATTCCATGATTCTTTATGAAGGGTGCATACTTTGATGTATGGATAGCCACTGAGATCTTCCCTCTCAAACTCATCATTAGAATCTTGCCTGATGGAGCACATGGGTTCCCTGGAAGATCTTAAGAAGCCTGGCTTAGGGTTTAAGGTGTATCTCCTAAGGTGCATGATTGATAGTAGCTTCCCTTGGGCTCACTGGGAGACCAAGGACAAGAGGAAGGCATAAAGTGGGAGACAGGTATTTTCCTCATGTTTGGTTGCAGATCATCCTAACAAGTTGCTTAGGGCAGGCCAGGCTATGGTGATGTCCAGAACCCAACTGGCAGTGTTTCAGAGGAGTCAGTTGGTGATCTCAGGAAGTGTAAGTTGGCAGTTATATAAACTTATGATTCATTAAATTGTATTAAAGAGCAGAAATTCTCGAAATTTATCACTTAATGGTTATTTTACCACATTTTGCCATTATCTGTGTTTTTCTAAAAAATTATTTTTTAATTGACAAATAATTGTCTATGGTTGTTAATCTATCAGTTAGTGATCTTAATTTCGTAATCTAACATCCTTTGTGAGACTCAAACATAATAATATGCTGAGGGAGATCCAGGTGGGGCAAAGTTCACTTTTAAAGCCTTTAATTTTTTAAGGCATTAAGTGTTTGCCTTTTTGCTGGTAAGGGATGCTCAGAGTAGCTCAGCTTCTGTGTATGTGTTCTTTGTAAGTAGCAAGAGCAAAAACAGTCAGCCAATTTAATGATTTTGGAGTTTTATTTTCCATTTTGGGGACACATTCCATGATACAGTCAGTTCATTTGAAAACACAAATTTGTTCCAACACAATTGATATATTAGGAAGCAATTCAAATATAATGTGAATTTCACATTTGTTTATGCATAATTTCATTTGTGAGTGAATGAAGACAACCGTACCCAGCTGAATGGATCCAAATAGAAATAGAGAAAAAGTCCATTTCTCAAACATCTACTAGCAACCTCACAGCTCAGGTCTGTGATGAGCCACACCTACCTCCCACTCCTGCATTACAGTCCCTTGATTTCAGACCACCCTCTTTTCACCATGTCACAATAGCTCTCAAACTGTAGCTCTGACCATTCCCACTTCCACAAGCTGACTTCACATCACTTTCAAGAGAGAAATTATATATTACCTTCAAAACATGGAACTATATTACTGTTTATGTATTTCTTAACCAATTAACGTAAAATCCTTCTATAGTTTTTATTAAGTCCCTGTTTGGTTTTTGTGTCACAAGTGAAGTTTTTAGAGTGTTTTATCTCTAAGCTCAGTTTTTTTCCCTCATAAACTCTGTGGTTTTTATTGCACAATCTTGCATAATGTGTGATATTTAGGAATGCCTATGTTACAGCAGTACTAATTTGTTTTCAAAAATAACCATCAAAATGTGTAATAGTGATAAGACTTTATGGTTTGCACTCTGCAGTGTTTGCTTTCATTATTTTGTGTTTTAGTCTTTGAGGAGGATATTTATATGAGAAGAATCAAAAGATAAGAGGGCGAGAACCTTGTCAAAGGTCAATATTTTGCAAATGTTAGAACAGTAGTCAAACCTAAATCTTTTCTCGGGACAGTTCTACCCACTAACTCCATGGTTCAAGAAGTGAGGATTCAGACTCATTTCTTTGACCACTTTCTTGCAAGGGTGCAAAGTCTAGCCCTCTGTGGGCAAAATATATCCGGTAGTCAAAGAAACAATGGTAATTAAGCAGTAAATTAAAAAAAAAAACCATAAGATTCTTAAGTGAAAGATGCTTTAATTACAGGTATAATAGGTCATATAATAGAGAGATTTGGGGAAAAGAAACCTTTAAAGTCCAAGATTGATTCACTCATTAGTCAGAAGTTCCTTTTTGTGGACGGTCATTGATCCACTGGGAATTTTTTGATGCCTATGATATTACCCTGGATTTTGGTAACTTTCTTGTCTGTAGTGAGTTTATCACTCACTACAGGGAAAAAGGGAAATAGGGAAAAAGGTTGCATCCCTGTATTCTTAGGTTGCATATCTTTTCTCCTTTCTCAACACCCCTTCCACATTCCCCTCTTTATCCAGTTCTTACTTTATACTGTTTCCTAAGATAAATTTATTTATCAGAAAAAGGTTGATTTGAGTAATCCAAGAAGGGTGTGCTGCCAGGAGTCAATTTCTGAAGTTCTTGTCTTTTTAATAAAGAACGGAATGAACAAAAGTATTGGTTTCTTATTCTTGTAAGGAAACTTCTTTGAGGAAAAAAAATCCTACTTTTTAGACATTAAAAAGAAGCTAACATGTTGTCTGCCTTGGAAATATGCCTTATTAACTTGTAATGGAATTGCTCACAGGATAGCATTACTGTCGTTCTTCAGCTGACACATCTCTTATCTCGCTCAGGAATGCTAATGTATTTTTGTGAGTAGCATCGACCATGGTGTTACAACCCTGCTCACTGGAGGTTTTAAAGATACTTATGCCAGTATGACAAATTGATTCTTTTAAATTAAATTAAAAAGAATCTGGGTCCTGTTTGGTGAGCTGTTAAACTGAGGCAATCACAGTGATTGGTGAATCTGTGCTACTTCAATGCACATGCGAAGTGCAAAGTGTTGTAATATGAGATTAATTCTAACATTTGCATTTTGCCTTGCTTCCTATTCCAGAGAATCAAATGTCACAATCTGTGTTGCTTTCTTAAATTTTCAGTAAATCAGGACTCCTTTATAGGGAAAGACACTGTAAAATCTAACAGTATAGCACACTATTTTTCAGACTTGCATTCTACCAACTCTAACACACACAGCATTCTAGTAATGCTTTAAAATAAACTTATTGTCTAAACCTTCCATATCCAGTGGCAAATGTCAATGCACATGATTTTAATACCAGAAACCCCAGCACTTAAAAAAAAGATTTTGGAGGGCTGGGGGTGTTGCTTATTGGTAGAGCACTTGCCAGCCATGTGCAAGGCCTTGTGTTTCATTCCTAGCAGCATAGAAGATGCTTTTGGTAATGAAATTTCTTTGCCGCAGCCTATAACATGACTCCTTAGGTTGTTTATTCTCATCATCTTCTATTGAGTATTTGCAATCCTTGAATATTACAGGAGAGATTATTGAGAGATAAACGAATGAAACAAAGTGAGCAGTTTCTGAATTCCTGGCTGGTTCAGCACTCATCCATTAATGTGCCTCTGAGGTAGGTGAGTGCTATCCTTTCTGTGGAGAGGATGATGGAACACCAAGGACAAAAGACTAGTTGGTACAATTTTAAAAATTCACATAGGGTGATTGTAGTTCACAGTATTGTATCCCATAATCCAGAATAGCTAGAAGAGAGGAATACTGTCTTCATAAAGAAGTGATCACTGTTTGAGATGATAAATAATCCAAGCATCTTGAGTTGGTCACTATGCAATGTATAAATGTACCAAAACATCACAGTGTACCCCATGAAGATGTATAATAATGATCAGTCGATAAAATTTTTAAAGTAGTTGAGATATTTTGGGGGAAAAATCTGCATTGGGTAACTTTTCTTTAATAAATCCGCCTTCCTTTTTCTTGCCAAACTGTCTTTTCTGTGTGCATTAAACTAAAAGGACTCAAAAAACAGTAGCCTCACTGTAAGTACTTGTGATGGGAATCAATGAACAGGCCTGGAGAGCATGCTGTAAAAAGCAGCCCAGAGTCATGGTCAAGTCTACCAGATTAAGGGCACTTGTATCCAGGGCATGAAAGAAACCTCAAAGAATACTTAGCAACCATCCTGTCCAGGCCCGCCCAAGTACTCACACAGCTGAGCACAATTCTTTCTCGGTCTCTCAGGAAATAGACCAGCTGATAAAAGACAGTTTGCTCTCTTGTCTATTAGGTTTGTTTTCATCATCCTGCAGGGCAGCTGTCTAAAGTGCAATGCTTTACCCAGGTGCCTAATCCACACCAGTATAAACACACAAAGTTGCTTTATTTTTGCCCTTATGTGTCTTAGTGATCAGTAAGTTAAATAAAATTGAAATATTTATAATATAGCTGTTTTAGGCTGATATTTTGGTGATTGTAGACTGAATACCAAAGTGTGATCATGGCTGCTTCTATCCATGGACTGCAAGGCATTAGATTGTGAGGCCAGACTGGCCCTCTTTCTCCTTTCTGGTCACTGTGCCCTGAGCTGCAGGCTAAAGAAAGCACTCAATGTCCCCCTCACCCCTGCATTCTTCTCATCTCCCTAGCAACTGCAAGGCCACTGTTTCTAAGTAGCATCAGTGCCTGAAACAAGCCCTTGAAATAGGAAAAAAGATCATTGTCTCCAAAGGTATTCCTGATTTTCCCTCAGTAAGGTTGTATACATCCATATGCACAAACATTTTAAGTTTGAAATGATAAGAATGAAATCACTTGTTGAATTGAGGTGAGCAGCTGAGTATTACCATGCAGCTGAAATATTCCTTGAACACATTTCCTTATTTTGCCTCATATTTCTCCTCCCTGAGGCCAGGGGTAATGTGACTTTTGTCAAGGACACCCACTGAGTATTGTTGAACTTTGAACCAGCCATTTCTCTGGGAGGACAATCCATTCGATCAGTCATTCATTCATAACTATTGAGTGAATATCAATTACATATCAGATACTGCAAGTACTGGAGACAGCAGAGACACAAATGAATAAAGCTCTTACTTTTATGGAATTTTCTTCCTTCTTTCTTTTTTCTCTATCTCATTTATTTTTGAGACAGAAGCAGAGTCTTGCTATATTGCCTATGCTGGTCTTGAACTCTTGGAATCCAGTCATCCTCCTATCTCAACTTCCCAGAGACTACAGTGTGCACCACTATGCCTGGATACTCCTGTGAAATTTCAATTCCATATAAAGGCATTCATGTCTTGATATAACTCATGCATAGTGTCCAACAAAAGGCCTGCCATGTAATGGGTGATCAGTGACTGATACTTCCTTTTTATCATCTCATTACTTAGATTTTAATTTTCTATAGGACATCTATGTCTTTTAGTTGGCCTAAATGAATACCTAAAGCTATTTTAGCAGTTTGTTGGGATCTTCTATGAGCTAAAAGAAATATATTCAAAAGGCCAACTCACTGCCTTCACACAGTGGGAAACATCAGGACCACTGATGCATTCAGTTTGATGTTTATTTTTATATATTATTCATTTGTTATTTATCTCTCATTTAGTTGGTTACGCCAAATTTCCATTACATTTTCTGCATTGTGGCATTGTGAATTGACCAATGAATTTAGTAAGCTTTCCTTCAACCACTTTTATAATCATTAGGAAGGGGTAGACAGAATGCACATTTAGGGCCATTGATAGTATTTTGTATGTTCTCAGGGTCCTTCCCTATAAGTGACTCATTCAATAAATTGCAAATACATATTGGACAGTAACAAGGGCATTTTCTATGGTCATATTTATAAGTGGAAAAATAATGACTAAACCATGAGAAACACAATGGAATTTTTCAATAAAAATCCATTCAGGCAAAACAGAGTTAATAGATGAACAAACACTGATTCACCTGCCAAGGACTTTTATATCATTTTTATAGCCTTTCTTCCTTACAAACCATCTGTTTAGGAAATGCTGGGACAACTAGTCACTATGACTATTTTGCTGGTTAACATCTTCTGTTTCAAAGTAAGTGTCTGAGAGAGAGAGAGAAAATGTACATGCATGTATGAGGGTATGTGTGTGTGTTTACATGTGTATGTGAAAGACAGAGATGGAGGGGACATAGTTACTTGAAAAATATTTATCTATCTTTTTAATCTGGTCAGAATTCCATGCTTTGATTCTCATAAAGCCATTTCCAAATTCATTTCTGCTGGCTGGGTAGAAATGGGCACTGCCCTTAGAGGAAGTCACTTCTTGTTCTACATCTTTTTTCTTCAATGAAAAAAAAAGTGGGGAGAGTGAACTTTGTCAGAAGACCTTTGTGAACCATCAGCTTTAAGATTATTTTACTCTTCTTTTATTTCTTAATTTGTTTTGATTAGTTAGACATGACAATAGAACCCATGTCGACACATTTATGCAAATGGAGCACAACTTCTTATTCCTCTGGCTATACATGGTACAGTCACACCAGTAGTGCAGTCATACATGTATATAAAGTAATAAAGTCCATCTCATTCCACGGTCTTTCCCACCCCCACATCTCCTCCCCTCCCCTCACTCCTAATCCAGAGTTCCTTCATTCCTCCATACCTGCCCCCACCCCCATTATGGATCAGCATTCACTTATCAGAGAAAACATTCAGCCTTTGTTTTTTTGTGTTTGGCTTATTTTGCTTAGCATGATACTCTCCAGCTTCATCCATTTACCTGCAAATGCCATAATTTCATTCTTCTTTAAGGCTGAGTAATATTCCATTATGTATATAGACCACATTTTCCTTATCCTTTCATCTTTTGAAGGGCATCTAGGTTGGTTTCATAGTTTAGCTATTGTGAATTGAGCTGCTGTAAACATTTTTTTTTTTAATTTTATTTAATTTTTTGATTCATTGAACACAAATGGAGTACGGCAATTGTTTTTCTGGTTGTACACAAAGTAGAGTCACACCATCTGTGCATTCATACATGTACACGGGGCAATGATGTCTGTCACACATACTGTTATTATTCTTACCCCCAACCTCAACCCACCCCTCCCTTCCCTTTATGCTCTCTATCCTTTCTCCATTCTTGCCATCATTCCACCCCATATTATGCATCATCATTCACTTATCAGAGAGACCATTTGGCCTTTGGAGTTTTGGGATTGGCTAATCTCACTTAGCATAATAGTCTCCAACATCATCCATTTACCTACAAATGCCAAAATTTTATTTTTCTTTATGGTTGAGTAATATTCCATTGTGTATATATACCACAGTTTCTTTATCCATTCATCTATTGAAGGACATATAGGTTGGTTCCACAATTTAGCTATTGTAAATTGAGCATCTATGAACATTGATGTGGCTGCATCACTGTAGTAATCTGATTTTAAGTCCTTTGGGTATAGGCCAAGGAGTGGGAGAGCAGGGTCAAATGGTGGATCCATTCCAAGTTTTCTAAGGAATCTCCACACTGCTTTCCAGAGTGGCTGCACCAACTTGCACTCCCACCAACAATGTATGAGTGTACCCTTTTCCCCACATCCTCGCCAACACCTGTTGTTGCCTGTATTCTTAATAAAAGACATTCTAATTGGGGTAAGATGAAATCTTAAGGTGGTTTTGATTTGCATTTCTCTTATAACGAGTGATGTTGAACATTTTTTCATAAATCTGTTGATTGCTTGTAGATCTTCCTCTGTAAAGTGTCTGTTCATTTCCTTGGCCCATTTATTGATTGGGTTATTGGTGTTCTTGGTGTAAAGATTTTTGAGTACTTGGTAGATTCTGGAGATTAGTGCTCTGTCCGAAGTGTGTGTGGCAAAGATTTTCTCCCACTCTGAAGGCTCTCTCTTCACATTGCTGATTGTTTCCTTTGCTGAGAAGAAGCTTTTTAGTTTCACTCTATCCCAATCATTGATTCGTGCTTTTATTTCTTGCGCTTTGGGAGTCATGTTAAGGAAATCTGGTCCTAGGCCAACATGATGAAGATTTGGACCTATTTTCTCTTCTATTAGGTGCAGAGTCTCTGGTCTGATTTCTAGGTCCTTGATCCACTTTGAGTTGAGTTTTGTACAGGGTGAGAGATATGGGTTTAGTTTCATTTTGCTGCATATGGATTTCCAGTTTTCCCAGCACCATTTGTTGAAGAGGCTGTCTTTTCTCCACTGTATGTTTTTGGCTCCTTTGTCAAGTATGAGATACCTGTATTTATGGGGGTTTGTCTCTGTGTCCTCTATTCTGTACCATTGATCTACCTGTCTATTTTGGTGCCAATACCATGCTGTTTTTGTTACTATTGCTCTGTAGTATAGTTGAAGGTCTGGTATTGTGATACCCCCTGCTTCGCTCTTCTTGCTAAGGATTGCTTTAGCTATTCTGGGTCTCTTATTCCTCCAAATGAATTTCATGATTGCTTGCTCTATTTCTATGAGGACCGTCATTGGGATTCTAATTGGAATTGCATTGAATTTGTATAGTGCTTTTGGAAGTATGGTCATTTTGACAATATTAATTCTGCCTATCCAAGAACATGGGAGATCTTTCCATCTTCTCAGATTCTCTTTAACTTCTTTCTTTAGTGTTCTGTAGTTCTCATTGTAGAGGTCTTTCACTTCTTTTGTTAGATTGATTCTCAAGTTTTTTTTTTTGAGGTTATTGTGAATGGGGTAGTTTTCCTAATTTCTCTCTCAGAGGATGCATCACTTACGAATAAAAATGCATTAGATTTATGAGCATTAATTTTATATCCTGCTACTCTACTGAATTCATTTATGAGTTCCAGAAGTTTTCTGGTGGAATTCTTAGGGTCTTCTAAATAGAGAATCATGTCATCTGCAAATAGGGATAGTTTGATCTCTTCCTTTCCTATTCGTATTCCTCTAATTTCTTTGGTCTGTCTAATTGCTCTGGCTAGAGTTTCAAGAACAATGTTGAATAGTAGTGGCGAAAGAGGGCATCCCTGTCTTGTTCCAGTTCTCAGGGGGAATTCTTTCATTTTTTCTCCATTTAGAATGATGTTAGCTGTGGGCTTAGCATAAATAGCCTTTACAATATTAAGGAATGTCCCCACTATCCCTATTTTTTCTAGTGTTTTGAGCATGAAGGGGTGCTGTATTTTATCAAATGCTTTCTCTGCATCTATTGAAATAATCGTGTGGTTCTTGACTTTAAGTCTGTTGATGTGGTGAATTACATTTATTGATTTCCGGATGTTGAACCAACCTTGCATCCCCGGGATGAAACCCACTTGATCATGGTGCACTATTTTTTTAATATGCGATTTAGTATGCGATTCACTAAAATTTTGTTAAGAATTTTGCATCTATGTTCATTCGGGATATTGGTCTGAAATTTTCTTTCCTTGATGTGTCCTTCTCTGGTTTTGGTATCAGGATGATATTAGCTTCATAGAATGAGTTTGGAAGGGTTCCCTCCTCCTCTATTTCATGAAATACTTTGAGGAGTATTGGAATGAGCTCTTCTTTGAAGGTCTTGTAGAACTTGGCTGTGAATCCATCCAGTCCTGGAATTTTCTTTGTTTGTAGGCTTTTGATGACCTCTTCTATTTCATTGCTTGAAATTTATCTATTTAAGTTGTGTATGTCCTCCAGATTCAGTTTGGGTGGCTCATATGCCTCTAGGAACCTGTTGATATCTTTGAGGTTTTCTATTTTGTTGGAGTATAAATTTTCAAAGTAACTTCTTATTATGTTTTGTATTTCAATTGTGTCTGTTGTAATATTTCCATTTCCATCACAGATTTTAGTAGTTTGGAGTTTCTCTCTCCTTCTCTTCATTAGCGTGGCTAAGGGTTTATCAATTTTGTTTATTTTTTCAAAGAACCAACTTTTTGTTTTGTCAATTTTTTGAATTGTTTCTTTTATTTCAATTTCATTGATTTCAGCTCTGATTTTGATTATTTCCTGTCTTCTACTACTTTTGGTGATGATCTGTTCCTCTTTTTCTAGGGCTTTGAACTGTAATGTGAGGTCATTGATTTGTTGACTTTTAATTCTTTTATTAAATGCACTCCAAGCAATGAATTTTCCTCTTAGCACTGCTTTCATGGTATCCCAGAGATTTTGATATGTTGTATCTTTGTTCTCGTTGACCTCTAAGAATCTTTTAATTTCCCCCCTAATGTCTTCTGTTATCCTATCATTCAATAGCATATTATTTAATCTCCAGGTCTTGGAGTAGTTTCTGTTTTTAACTTTATCATTGATATCTAATTTCATTCCATTATGATCTGATAGTATACAAGGTAGTATCTCTATGTTTTTGTATTTGCTAAAGGTAGCTTTGTGGAATAACATATGGTCTATTTTAGAGAAGGACCCATGAGCTGCTGAGAAGAAAGTGTATTCGCTTTTTGATGGATGGAATATTCTCTATATGTCTGTTAAGTCCAAATTAGTGATTGTGTCATTGAGACCTATGGTTTCTTTGTTCAATTTTTGCTTGGAAGATCTGTCCAATGGTGAGAGAGGAGTGTTAAATTCCCCCAGTATTATTGTGTTTTGGTCTATTGGATTCCTGAAGCTGAGAAGGATCTGATTGATGTACGTGGATGCACCATTGTTTGTTGCATAAATATTTATGATTGTTATGTCTTGCTGATTTATGCTTCCTTTAAGCAGTATGAAATGTCCTTCTTTATCCCTTCTGACTAACTTTGGTTTGAAGTCTGCTTTATCTGAAATGAGGATGGAAACCCCTGCTTTTTTACTCAGTCCATGTGCATGGTATGTTTTTTCCCAACCTTTCACCTTTAGTCTGTGGACATGTTTTTCCATGAGATGAGTCTCTTGAAGGCAGCATATTGTTGGGTCTTTTTCTTTTTAATCCAATCTGCCAGTCTATGTGTTTTGATTGATGAGTTTAGGCCATTTACATTCAGGTTTATTATTGTGATATGACTTGTATTTCCTGCCATTTTAGCTTTTTTGGGGTTTTTAGCTAAACTTTGTTTCTCCTTTGATTGACTCTTTCTTTAGGGTAATTCCTCCCCATGTTGACTGAGATTGTTGTTGTTCGTTTCTTCCTCTTTGAATATTTTGTTGAGAATGTTCTGTAGGGCAGGCTTTCTCTTTGTGAATTCTTTAAGCTTTTGTTTATCATGGAAGGATTTTATTTCATCATCAAATCTGAAGGTAAGTTTTGCTGGGTATAAGATTCTTGGTTGGCATCCATTTTCTTTCAGAGCTTGAAATATGTTGTTCCAGGCCCTTCTTGCTTT
This sequence comes from Glaucomys volans, assembly GCA_020662805.1. NCBI lineage: Eukaryota > Metazoa > Chordata > Mammalia > Rodentia > Sciuridae > Glaucomys > Glaucomys volans. Next base: position 109,526 of record JAJEJO010051747.1, read on the forward strand.
TAGGGTCTGGGCTGAGAAATCTGCTGATATCCGTATTGGTTTCCCCCTGTAGGTAATCTGCTGCTTTTCTCTTGCAGCCTTTAAAATTCTATCTTTGTTTTGTATGTTAGGTATTTTCATTATAATGTGCCTTGGTGTGGATCTGTTGTAATTCTGTGCGTTTGGTGTCCTGTAAGCCTCTTGTAATTGATTTTCCATCTCATTCATCACATTTGGGAAATTTTCTGATATTATTTCCTTGAAGAGATTATTCATCCCCTTGGTTTATATCTCTGTGCCTTCCTCAATCCCAATAACTCTTAAATTTGGTCTTTTCATGATGTCCCTATTTCTTGGAGGTTTCCTTCGTAATTCCTAACCATCTTCTCTGTTTGTTTGACTGTTTTCAAGATTAAATATTTTGTCTTCATTGTCTGAGGTTCTGTCTTCCAAGTGGTCTATTCTGTTAATTATGCTTTCTATTGAGTTTTTAACTTGGTTTATTGTTTCCTTCATTTCCTTGTTTCCTTCAAGGATTTCTGTTTGTTTTTTTCTCAGAACTTCTATCTCTTTATTGAAATGATTTTTTGCTTCCTGCAATTGCTCTATTAGCTGATTATTCATAGCCTGAATCTGCTCCCTTATCACATCATTCTCTTCTCAGATCATTTTAATTATGAACATTCTGAACTCCCTTTCTGTCATTCCTTCTACCATGCTGTCTTTGGCTTCTCTTGATAAGTCATCTAGGTTTGTTTGGGACACTTTCTTCCCGTTTTTTCTCATGTCACTCGTGTATCTTCCCCTCTAGTCGTGCAAATCAGAGGGATTGCAATTTCCTTGTAAAGACTTAAAGTGTCCCTGCAGATTTCCAGTAACTCACCCAATGTTTGAAGGTGCTTGATCAAGCGGTGACCCAAGAAAGCTGCTGTCCCACTACCTCCTGGTTGGGAATGATCAATGCTTCTGGGCAGATTGTTGATAGACAATCAGATACAGCCAGGTGCTAGACCCCAGGCCAGGGTGTGGACCTGGGCACTAGACCAAGTTGGGGTGGGGGCACAGAACTGTGCTCAGTGATGGAGACACTGGGCTTGAGAGCCCAGGCAGGCCTGAGCTCCTTGCTGGGGGCTCAGTCAGTGGCAGGTGGTCACTCTCTGCCAGGAAAGGTGTAAAATGGCACCGAAGGGCCTAAACTCCCGGCTGGAGTTGGCGACTGCCTCCACTCCAGGCCAGATCTCACCAGGAGCTGCAGTGCCATGGCCCCGCTGGAAGACCAGAGCTCAGCTCTGAGGACTCGGGCAGCCGAAGATGGTCTCTCTCTGCCAGGGAAGCCCTAAAATGGCCTGCTGTAAACACTGATGTGGCCACATCACTGTAGTAAGCTGATTTTAAGTCCTTTGGGTATAAACTCAGAAGTGGGATAGCTGGATCAAATGTTGGTACCATTTCGAGTTTTCTGAAGGAATCTCTGTACTGCTTTCCATAGTGGTTGCACCAATTTGCAGTCCTAGCAGCAATGCATGAGTGTACCTTTTCCCCCACATCCTCACCAGCACTTATTGTTGTTTGTACTTTTGATAATTGCCATTCTGACTTGAATTTCATGAGGTGAAATCTTAGAGTAGTTTTGATTTGCTAGAGATGCTGAACATTTTTTCATGTTTGTTGATCAATTGTGTTTCTTCTTCGGTGAAGTGTCTGTTCAGTTCCTTCAGTTCCTTAACCCGTCTTTTGATTGTTTTTTGTTGTTGTTTTTTTGGTGTTAAGTTTTTTGAGTTCTTTGGAAATGTGCACTCTGTTGCCCTCCACTAACTCACTAATGCTCATCAGAGACAGTTGTTTTGTCTGAGGTTATGAGAGTGTAGATGATCAATGAGATAGAATTTGATCCAAAACCTGAGATTATGAGGTAGAATTTAGAACCAGTTTTTCACCAGTGCCTACTTCTCTAATTTCATGTTTTTTATTAATCTGTTGGAGAAAACTAGTCAGTGGGGTTAGAAGTACTGGAAAAAAATATACATGTTTGTAAATTATTTCCTTAAAACTTGGAAAAAGAAATAAGTGGGGGAAATCAGTTTAAAAAATTCTAAAAGAATCTACCTGAGAAAACACAAAATGCTTCAGGGAAATTAGGCAGTTGTACCTTTTTAAACAGAAGGTCTAAAAAATTTTAAAACCTTTGCAAAATATACCAGATAAGATTTACTATCAATTTTGGATGCTAGGTAATAGAACAACTTGTTTTTGACAGATCAAGAAGGTTATAACAGATGTATTATTATTTTGTTCAATAATTGTGTTAATTCATGAAATATCTAAAGAGATATAATAAAGAGGACAGATAAGAGTGTGTTGGTAAGTAGGTCTTTGACACTATCTTCTCTGGATTTCCTGAACCCTCACCTATTTACAAATACATGTCTTCATTAGCTTGTTCATTTTTTCTTTATTTTCAAGCAATCATGGTAGCTATCTTTCATATTCATCACCATGTTTCAAAGTAAATAACAGTATTTTGAAAAATGAATTGCATATTTAGTGGTATTTATATAATCCAGGGTTTTGTTAAGACGGGAAGTGTGGATGGTCAGCTTTCTTCACAGTCTCTCCCTCGATGCTCCTACCTTACCATCCTGCTATGGAATTACTTTTATATTCATCTTATAAAGCCAGAGTTTAAATTCCTCTCCTAGTTATGTTACAAAGTATTAACTATCAGAGACCTCCTGGACCACCTGCAAGTAGCAGAAACCACAACTCCAGTCCATTGGGAACTGTTATTGGATGTGTTAGGATCTGATGCTTCTCCACTTCCTTGACCTTCACTTTCACCTTGACTCTCCTGGGTAGCTGAAACACCCTCTCATTTCTCTGCTTTCACACCTGCCTACACAGTCGTTTCTCCTGATAGCAATCAGAGTGATCATGCTAATATATAAATTAGTCAAACAGTTGGTGGGTAGAATGTTCTCTTGTCAATATATTCTAAATACTAAATAAAGGGTAAGTGAAAGAATACAAAGTATTATCATTCTGAGATGATCATCAATAGACCATTTGCACCACAAAGTGAAAACTATCTGCACTTCTGTTCTTTCTGATGGATGTATATCCCTTTTGTTGATGAATGAGTCTGGTCCCCAGATTAGATCTTTCATCTGAGCAAGCTGCAGATCTGATGACCAATTTATAGGAGACCAAGGAAAAGGTGAAATGAAACCACAGGCACACAATTAGCAAAATTCAGACTGTGGAGAAGTCTGTAGCACAAATGACTTGGTTTCTTCTACAGTAATAACAAAAACAAATGCAAGAAAGAAAAAAAATAGAAGATATTGGGGATGTGAGGGATTAAAAGAAACTTAGGAGATATCAAATAATCAGAGTGCAGATCTCATTTTGATCTCATTCAAACATACAAACTAAAAAAAAAAACAAGAAAGATTATAAGTGTACCAAGGAAATAATGACCATTGACTAAATATGGTCATCTGATGATATTAAGTAAGGATTTTTAGTTGTGTAAATGTGAATCAGAGATGTGATGGTAAATATTTAACACTTGGGGCTCCAGAACTAAAAGTCTTTAGTGTGTGTTGATTTCCTTGGAGTTTAGTCCTTGCATGGCCAATTTCAAGCCATCCACTTCAAATCATGGGTCTGTGATTGGGAAAAGATGTGCATACTGATTTCTCTTAGACCAAGCAGATTTGAGCTACTCCAGCCTTCAGGTGTGGCAATTGTAGTAATGTTGTTAAAAGAAAAAAAAATTCAAGAATAGTTGTTATGGTTTGGGTATGAGGTGTCCTCCAAAAACTCACATGTGAGACAATGAAGGAAAGTTCAGAGGAGAAATGATTGGATAGCAAGAGTCTTAACCCTATCAGTGAATTAATCTCTGATGGAATTAATTGAAGTGGTAGGGTGTGACAGGAGGAGATTGGAATTGGGGCGTGACTATGAGGTATGTATTTTGTACCTGGAGGGTGCAGACTCACTCTGCTTCCTGATGATGGGAACTGCTTCCTTCTGCTGTGCTCTTCCGCCTTGATGCTCTGCCTCACATGAGCCCCAAGGAATGGAGCCAGCGTTCCATGAACTAAGACCTCTGAAACTGTGAGCCTCAAATAAACCTTTCCTCCTCTAAACTGTGCTGGTCAGATCATTTAGTTGCAGCAGCAAAAAAGCTGACTAAATAGTGCATGTCTTTTAGAGATCTCTATTAAAATACAGTTGAAATGACATGATGTCTGAGGTTTTCTTCAGAATGATCTAGTAGTGTGAGTGTGGGATAAAAAATGAAATACTATTGTCTGTGCATCAATGATCTGAGACTCAGTCATAGGTACACTGACGTTTATTATATATTTTTCTGTTTCACCTATGTGTAAAATCATGTAAAAGAGAAAATATATACAAAGTAAGTAATTCCTTTCACTGAAAACTCTCCAGGTACTCCCAATCTGAGTAGAGGCCAAAGTCTCAATTGTGGCCTAAAATACCTTCACCTGGGGAAAGTATTTTGAGCATAGACAACAGCTGATGCAAAGGCCCTGCGCTGGAAGCAGGCCTAACACACTGCAGGAACAGCAAATAAATCAGGAGGAGCCAGTTTCACTCTGCTTATTTTGTGATCCAGCTGTTGTACTGTGAGCTAGAAATTTATTTGCACCCAAAACCTGTGTACAAATTTGTATAGCAGCTTTCTTCATAATTGCCCAACACTTGAAGGTGACTAAGATGTCTTTCTGTAGGTGAATGAATAAATAAACTGTGGTACATCCATACAATGGCATATTATTCAGTGCTAAAAAAAATTAGCTATTGATTCATTTAAAGACATGAATAAACCTTAAATGCATGTTAGTAAGTGAAAGAAGTCAATATAAAAAGGTCACATACTTTATGATTACAATTGTATGACATTCTGGAAAAGGTAAAACTATGGACATGGTAAAAAAAAAAAAAATCAGTGTTTGGCTGTGGATGTAGCTCAGTGGTAGAGACTTTCCTGGCATGCATAAGGCCTTGGGTTTGATCTTCTGTAACACACACACACACACACACACACACACAAATAATACTAATAAAAGAAAAAAGATCAGTGGTTGCCAAGAGTTAAGGAGGGTGGGAAGGATTAATAGGTGGAACAGAGGAATTTTAGGGCAGTAAAAATACTTTGTATGTTGCGATAAAGATGGACACATGCTATTAAATGGTTTTTCCAAGCCAAAAGAATGTACACCAGAAGTGAACCATAATATAAAGACTTTGGGTGATTATGCTGTGTAAGTTCATTTGTTGAACTTACAAAGTAATAAATTTGCTATTTTGATGCAGGATGTTGGTAGTGGGTGAGTTTATATCTGTGTATATGGGATTAGGGAATATATGGAAACTCAGTAACTTCCATTCAATTTTACTGTAAAACTAAAAGTGCTTTTAAAATGTCTTTTTTTATGGCCTAAAAAAACTGGGAGGAGAGTACCTAAGTGGTTCTTTAGTGTGACTAGTTAAGAAATAAAATGAAGGGCTTCTCCATTGGTACTTCAATCTAATTGTACCAGGTTGTTATCTATTGATTTGCAAATAGGAGTATAAATAGATTTCAGGAGTGAAAATTGATGCTGTATTTTGAAATTTAGAGTGGATTAGATTTCAGAGTCATTTTTGTTTCCTGCAAAAGATGCTGGTTGTATAGTGATACTCATTTCAAATCACTTCTGAAATATTCTAGTTGCCATAGCAGCCAAAGCTGATGATGGAATTTATATACAAAGCTCTCAGAAATGAGATATACCCAGAAGTCTTTGGAATTGTTTAAGGTAGTTGGATTCTTAAGTTCTCTGCATTTGTTCTAGCAAGTAAGACTGTAGTGTTTTTGTACTAAAACTATTTATCATCTGGGAGGCACATGTAATATGGTCAGTGTGTGGCAGCAGGAAAGAATAATGGAAACACTGGAAGTGTCACAGTTTTGAATAGGTAACTACTCAGTTTTCAGAACTCTGCTGGCTGGGTTGGTTAGCCCTCTGTCTCCTTAAACATAGTATAATTACTCTGGAACTGATCCCATACTGAACTCTGTACACAATAAAGTTAAAATTAGAATGGATATGGAGTGTTCCTCATGTCTACGATTTTAGCTTTGACTACTCCCTGAGATGTAGTTTTGCAGTCTGTTCTTTGGATGCTGAGTTACATAATACAAACGTCCCCAAATGTAATAGGCACAGCTCAGGTGACCTTACTACATTTGTTTTTTATTACTTCTCTAGAAGCTTATGTTAAGGTAGTCAAAATATCGTGAAAGGAGTGAAAAAAATTTGCTCCATGATCATGTAATTTCCTTGGAAGATTAGGTGGTGAGAATATTGGAGACTTTGGAAGAGCATTGACCTTCACTGACCTTGTTTTGTCGATTAGTATTAGCATTAGCTTCCCCAGACCGGTGCTGCTCAAGTGTTTGAATGATCTTTGACATATAAAGAAACAAGAAGATCTATTTGGGAAGGATTTGTGTGCGTGTGTGTGTGTGTGTGTGTGTGTGTGTATGTGTGTGTGAGAGAGAGATTCTTTTTTGGTTTGTTCACTATAGGCTCCAGAATTTTTTCTAAAATTGTACCTTGGTTCCTATTTACACTAAACATCTCTATAATATTATATAGGTGTGCAGATAATTGTGCTGAGGTCTATGAAGCAACAGTAGAAGGTACTGTCAGGGTATATGTAGGAAGACCTGATTTAGTTGGAGGTTGAGGTAGGGACGGGCTGCCTGAAGTGGTGACAGCGAAGTGGGAACTTAGGAGCTAGGACCTGCCAATCAGGAAAACGCTAACTTGAATTAACTGACCTTAGTACTGTATTTCGAATATAATACAAGCTCTATTCTCAAGGTCTTCACCCATACTACTTCTTTGGGTTAATGTTGGTCTCTTCCTAGTTTTAATCAATTCTTTCCAGGATTATTTGTTTAATATTTGTCTTCCCTGGCAATCCCCAATCAAGGGATTCATTTTTATTCTTTGTCATTCTGATGTTGAGTAGTTTGGTCTCATTTGCAATTCTTCTTTTATTTATGTTCCATTGGTCACTGTCCAACCAGCTTCTTTGAAGGCAGTGATTTAATGTGCTGGTAGTAGATTCATTGAGGACAGAGTGAGACTTGGCTTACAAGTCTTCATGTGCTTTTCAAATTCCCTTTAATAAATGATTTTGGTGGTTTTCTGATTAACCTTTTTCAAAAAGCATTAATACATTGTTTTGCCATTTAGAGTGATGGCACACCTATGTTTCAATGTTTGGTTTATATCTAGTAGTAATTAAACTTTATAACACATTGGAGGTGTCCCTTCACCATTTCACTGGATACCTTCATACCAAAGTAAATGTATGGATGTGTTGCCCTTTTGAGGCATATGCTTTGATTTTACTTTTTCATACATTTTTCATTAGAAAATGATTGGAAATTTACCTTTTGGGATTAGGACATTTCTAAAACATGATAACTTATATCAACGAGTTATCAAAGACTGGCTTAATGGGAGACTTGAGGGTTTATAATGCCAAAAGCTATCTATGATTCAGCGCTGAATTTTTTCATACAGCAATCACAGAAGCTGAAGCTTTGTGGTATAGTTCTTAGCACTGGCCAATTATACCATAGGGTTTTATATGGTGCTGGCTTTCCTTGTGTCATGACCATTCTTATTTGCTAATATGTTCCTAAATTTCTGAAATGAGATTTATAGGATCACAGAGTTTATTATGTACTTGCCACTCAGTAGTACTTAAGAACCAAATTTATATCCAAGCTACATATTAAAAGGGCAAGTGATTATATAATGCTGTATCTTTCACATCTTCTCCCCACACAGGTGGGACATTCTTGCCATAGCCTCTGTATATTCAATCCACTCCCCATATTCTTGTTCTATAATTCTGGGAATCCATTTCCATAGTCTCTCTGCCCTTTCCATTCCTCATTCCATAAATCTACTCCATAAGTATCCACTGTACATTCCATGGGCCAGATGCAAATCTAGTCTCAGAATACAGCAGTCAATCTAATGTATAAGATCACTTTCTTCATTCTGAAGGGACGAGATGATGAATAAGACAAATAAGTAAAATATACAGCTTGCTAGATGATAATGAGTGCCAGAGAGGAGGATATAGGAGGGAAATGGTGCCTTAATGGGCAGACTCAAAATTTATATTCACAGTGGCCAGGGGAAGAGTTCCCTGAGAAACTGACATTTGAGTAAAGACATAAAGGAAGTCAGAAATCACTGCCCAGAAAAAGAGTGTCCAAACAGAGTAGCAGGAGGTAACCTCTAGGAGGAACAGTACCTTAGCAAGCTTAGGGAACAACCAGCAGATCAGAGGGACCTGGAGCAGAATACTCAAGGAAAAGGGAATAAAGTCAAATCTGTAACAGGACAAGTAAGACTTTGCTGGCCACCACCAGCACATGTTAGCTTTTATGTGATAGAGATAAAAGCCCCTGGAGAGTTTTGAGGGGAGAAGTGTTGCGATCTGATTTACATATGAACAGATTTATTCTGGATGCTGTTTTGGAAAATAAGCTGATACAATTGGAAGTAGGGAGACCAGTTAGGAGGTCATTGCAGGGAATGGTGGTTTGGACGAGGCTGGTCGTCACAGCAGTGGGGGATTTGGAGTATATTTGTAAGGTAGACCTAATAGAATTTGCAGATAGATTGGACAGTGGATATGAGAGAAAGCAACAAATCAAAGGTGACTGCAGGATTCTTGGCCCAGGAAGCTGAAAGTGGAAAATTACTATTAAAAGAGCTGGAGAAGACTGCAGGAATACAGATTTGGTAGATGTTTTAGCTTTCCATCACTGTTATAAATGCCCGAGATAAATGAATTTATAAAGAGAAAAGGTTGGTTTAGATCCAGAGTTTTGGAGTTTCCAGTCCGTGATGAGGCAGAACCATTACTTCTCAGGCTTCTGCTCATGGAGTCCAGGGACAGTGGTAGCAAGTGTGTAGTTCAGCAGAATTGCTAACCTCATGGTGGGGAAGTGAAAAAGAGAAGAGTAAAGACTTGGGGGTGCATTATCCCCTGCAAGGGTACATACCCAGTGACCAGAAGGTCTCTCACTAAGCCCCACCTCTTAAAGGTTCTACCACCTCCCAATAGCATCAAACTGAGCCTTTAACACCTAGGTCTTTGGGAGACATTCCAGATCCAAACTACTTAAGAACAGAAATGTGAGATGGGATCTCCTTGCTGCTCCAGGGCTGTTCTCATTCATTCCTCAACAAACACACACACACACACACACACACACACACACAGTCACTCCCCACTGAAGGTAGCTGGTATGTTCCCAATTAGCTAGAATCTGAACAGAGACTCCTGAACAGAGAGGTTGTGGGGAGGGAGGATGTGTTGCAAAGATACAGTTGCCTTTGTATCTTTTTTGCCTTTGTATCTTTTAAATTTTGTGCCAAGCTCTGGAGGGCAGGGTCTCAAATAAATTATATTGCAATTCTTATTTCACTTTAAATCAATATAATGTTTGAGAAGAATGAAATAATGAACTTTAATTGTAACCTTTCTGATGTACTTGGTGTGTATTTTCCTCTTTGAAGTCAGTGTTGAGATCTCAAGCCAGAAGCCATTCCTCTGGGATTTTGCAGTTTAATTCCCTATCCTAACCTCCTGAGATCCTCCTGTCTGGTGTCGTCTTGCTCCCAGGCCAGTTGGGTAGGGACCATATTGCTTGTTCACTGCTGCATTCCAGTACCAGGCAGAGTACCTGCTTAATTTGCTGCACGAATGGGGCCCAGATTCTCCAATAAGACCTGTGCCTTAAAAAAGCCGTCTGATTATAGCAGGTCCTTTTTTTATTGGGTTTTCTTGACACAGAAGAACACATTGAGAATGGACTTTATTGGGAAGGGGGTCTTTGAGATATGGGTTCATAATATATTGTTCATATTTGAATGATAGCAGAAAAATAATGTACTACAAGATCTTCAAATTGTATGTGAAATCTTAAGTTTCAGAACTCTCAAAGGTGTTAGCATGTCAGTGATGTGGTCAATTGCATTTTATCTGGTCATATTTCCTTCATATTCTAAGGTTGATTGCATGATTACTTTGAAAGACATTAAGCCATAGAGTTAATTTAAATTAAATAAATAATAATTCAAGTGGGTCACAGTTATAGCAAAAACTGTGAAGGCTGGGATGTAGATGTGAGGTTCGAAACACTTCTGATCCAAACATCCAATTGATAACTGTAAATATTCTTTTGCATCTTTGCTCAATGGTTCTCCACTGTGGTATCTTATGAGGGCTGGAGATTTTGCATGCTACAAAGTCAAGTCAAATGATTAGGAATTATTAGAGTTCTCTTCTAAACTATTGGTATATTTCTGTTGAATCTGTCTAATAATGGAAAATTAATACATGAATCTTGAACTGAACTGCCTCTCAAGTAAGTTGTATTTGTTTTTTATTGTGGTGGTGTTGTTAGCCATAATTAAATGGACAATGTAGACTCAAATAATTTTTAAAAATCATGTTGGTTCATGAATATGAATAAAAGGAGATGAAATTTGTGTGAAAGAGCATAGACCTAACAAGTGATTCTCATCCTCATCCTGAGTTGGCCTTGGTGGACAAGGTGAGACATGAGTAAAGCCAGCAGGTTTGTTTTGCGGGAATATCTTATGTATGAAAAATGTTCTCTTTAATATTAAGGAAAAGAGTCAGTTTGATAAAGGAGTTGCAAAAACTGTGGCTTAAAAAAACTAATTAAAACAAATTTGATTGGACTTGATGACTATATATTTTTAGTTCAGGAAGCCAGGAATTAATTTGTCTCTCTTGCCTGCTACCTTAAAGCATGGCAGGTTTCATCATTCCAGTAATTATAGAAAACACCAGAACCAGGCAGTGTTCACAGACACCTGCAGCCAGACTGAGTGCCACCCAGCCCTGTCTGAAAGCACATCTTCATTCCCATGCAGGCCACAGACTGGGATGTAGTTAGTGACAGACAGAGTTGTTCTGTTGGTTGCTGTGGTGACAGCCTCAAACTGTTAGCACTCAAGAGAGAACTCTTCCAGTCCATCTGGGAGAAAAGAAATGACTTGATGCTTAGGGTACTGGACTCCAGATGTGTTTTAAAAATGGCAGTTCTCACAGAGAATTGTCTTTTTCAATTGCAATGAGACATGTTGATTTGATTTTTTACTCGTAACATTTTTATGTCACTTGACTTCCTAATCACTATTTCCAGGAGACATTTCTTCATGTTCAGCATTTTGCCCAGCACTTGGCACTGAGGACATCTCCTATGCATTCTCAGCTCCTTATCTATGGTGCTGAGATCTGTGCTCACCTTTCTGTTTGCTTCTTCTGGCTCTGCAGTGTGGGTCTCTGATTTCTTCTCTATTCCTTTCCTGTCTCCTGTACATTTCTTCCTGTTCCTCCTTGCTCTCCTCCTGCTGTTAATCTCCCCATCTCCTTCTTTATTGTCTTCTCATGTCTGTGTGATTCCCAAATCCATGTCATTGGCCAGGCTTCTCTCTCAAGTTGCAAATTCACATTTCTACCTCCCAGTTAGAAACTTCTGGATATTTCATTGACACTTTAAACTTAACATGTTTAGAATAAACTTCTAATACTCCCCAAACTTTTGAATAATACAGGCCCCTGACCAGCACCCCAGAATCTAGTCCTTGAGTCCTTCAGTTCTCTCCTTCCTGAGGCTGTTTACATTCAGCCATTGGTTGAGTCTTTGTCCTGGACACTCACACTTACTTCATCTTCTCCTTTGTCATTGAGGCCACTTGGTCAGGCTGGTACCATCTGACCCTTGGACTATTAGAATAGCCTGTCACCTCCAATCCATTTAAGACACTAGTTGTGGGAGTAATCTCCCAGAGCACAGTGCCACCACACCTTGCTGATGATCAAAATATCTGCTCTGGATGGAAGAAAATCTTTGATCCTAAATGCAGCATTGAAGGCCCTTTGTGGTCTGAGTCTAGTCCCTATTTTCTGCCTCGCCATGACTGTTTGCTCTCACACACCCCAGTTTTCTAGATGCTTTCCAGTCATGGCTTATGTTTTCTTATTGACTTGTCTTTGCCAACATTTCCTCTTTGCTTTAAAGGCCTTTTGCCTGAAACTGTATTATCTGTATATTTGTATGCTTATCTATTTTAAAACATGACACGTTTTAAATTATGAAAGTAGCCTCAGAAATTTTTGAAGAAAATAGAAAAATGTAGCCTTGAAGGCACAAAACTTCATGAATAATCGTGTTAGTCAGATGAAGTCACTACCATAACTTTTAAATTTATTTTCATTGTTGTGTATGTATCACACATGCAAAGTTTTGTTAAATTGACAAGCACTGCAGATTCAGGTTTGCATCTAGCTCTTTTCACTTAATATTACATTGTAAGAATTTCCTGATGCATTAAATATTACTTGACAACATGAGTACTAACATCTGCAAAATATTAGGTCACGTGGATGCGTTATAACTTATTTGAAGTCATCTGGTTTGTGTAGTAAATAATTTTGAAGTGGTATACTTTTCCTCTGAAACTTTAGGATCATTGTCTCTGGACTATCTTTCAAGACCCATGGTTTCTTTATTTTTCTGGGTGAAGAATGTTTTAGGTAGATGAAGTGTTTGGCCACGGCAGGGTAAATAGCTTGTCTTGAGTCTTCCCATTCTTGACTTGAGCACGTGTAGCCTCTTTTTTAAGTGGGAGTGCCACAGCAGCTTTTAGCCCCGTGTCATGCTCTGTTCTGTTGCGCTGATGGCATCCTCTTCTGCCATACTGTTTGTCTCTCTGGTTGACTAAACAGCAGAGTACATGAAAATCCAGAACCTCCAATGTGCACTGCTAACAGGGCTCCCCTCCAAAGCCCAATACACAAGCCACCCTATTTATCTTTAAGATCATAGCTTCTTTCCTAAATGAATTCCCTTTCTACCCTCTCTTTTCTTTTTGGGAATTAGTCTCTAGAAATCTATAGAAAGAATAGTGTACATTAAAATGAGGTTCTCTCATCAGTTGTGCTTCAGAAGGAGAGCTCTTAGTTGAGTGGAATGTTGAGAATTCTCTGAGCCAGAAGGGGAAGGATAAGTCTTCCCTTCCTTAGATTGGCAGTAGCAGCTTCATTTTTTGGCAATAAGCTTTTAGCTGCCCCAGTTGTGACCCACGTTTGAGATGTGAAGGTTGGTAACCAATGGGTATTCCTCTAGGGTTTATCAGTATGTCATTGTCCATCATCTCTTTTTCCTCTTTCTCTGTATGTATTTCAACTGAGAGGCTTAATTAAAAGCTGTGATACTCACATCAAGAAGGTTCCTGCCACTTCAATGAGACTCATCTAAAATGGCCTCTATGAAGTTGTTCCAGATGTCCCAAGGGAGCATGGCTTATGGTCTTCCTCTCTTATGTTCTCACATTACTTGGGTTTATTTTGTTCTCAAAGTGTACCTTATTTCCTTATTTGCTTTAATATGAGTATGTTTTATCTCCTTCATCTGTTTAAGTTTCTTAAGGACAGGCCTCGTTTTCGTTATTTTTCTAGTTAGAAGTCTTTAAATTTGGTAAGGAGGTAGAATAAGTGGGGGGAAAAGAGTGAGTTCTCACTCTGTACTGGACCCTGTCCTTGATATATTATTTGTGCCATTTTATGCTTCTGTTATATTCTGGTTATTTGTAGACATGCTCACAAATCTCTTCTTTCAAGTTCTAATGATGTATAAAAAAGTGAAATTCACATATATAGGTATTTGAAAATGACAGATTAGTAATCCATCCAGCTATTCCATGAAATGCCTTCTGTCATCTCTATTAATAGTTGAGAAAATTGAGGTTTGGAGAGTTAGTAATTTTTTCAAACGTACATAGCTGTAAAGTGACAAAACTGGCATCCAGAGTCCAGGTCAAATCACTGCTAAAGCCTCTTTGCTCCTTTCTTGCCTGACATACCTCTCCCCTTTTTACATTTATGCTAATGTTGTTCAATTAATGTGCAATTGAGTAGGTGATTTATTATTCTAGGAGAGTTCATCCTCTTATTTAATCAATCAAGCAAACTAACTTGAAATGAGACCACAACAAAATTTCCTTCCTACTTAGCATAAATAAAAATGAAACAAATGGTTTTTACTGTGTATTCTGAGATAGTGGAATGATGAGAGAGATATTTGGATCTCATGTAAGCATGCTAATTTTCAAAGTTGATGCTCTGTTTTAGTAAGCTTTGGTCAGAGAAGTCATTCATGTCTTTTGAAAATTCAATCTGTTATCTAGTGGATCATATCTGAGGGAAATCTGCCCAGAGTTTTTGGAATGCTACTTAATTTTCAAATCATTTGAATCACACATCTTGGCATCAGCTGCTGCTGTTTGACTGTCTTGCCTGTAACAGTTTTGGGTGAGACATTATTACATATATGTCTCGTAAATTATGGACTTCTCATTTACAAACACCTGTACATAAAAACCCTCCTTTCTAAAATGTGACATTTGCATTTAAAGACATTTGCATGCATGGTTGAAACTAACCAGGCTACAAAATTCTAAGATTAAAAAGTGCAAGTTGCTATAGCCTTCACATAAATAGATGCCTCTTCTGGCAAGAAAAGGTTCACAGAGGAGTCATTCTGAACTGGAATAAGTGATGGAGCCAAGATCAAGGATGATGTTTTTAAGGACCTACAAATGATTTGAATTGATCAGAGAAAGGGGAGAGTTAGATCCTGAGGTTTGATAGGGAGGTGGGAGAGGGACTGTAGAGGGCTTATGTGGCACACATCTCATGGAAAGACTGATTTGCATTGTCCTGGGTATGGGGGCTATTTGGAGATCAGCATCTCTTGCCAGAGGAAAGAATTAGTATCATAACTTATTTGGCATATTAAGCCTTGTACAGCCAGAACACAACAATAATGGATGACCAGAGCATTTACAGAGGCTGACTGACTTATATAATCACTGAGCAGGCTGGTTGTTTTGGTCACTGAGAGACATCCTTGTGATAATTGTGCTCCAGAAAGGCTTATTCCTGTTGAATAGCCGGAGGGTCGTTGAGGTGAGATATTCTTCTGTGAACCTCTCATCAAAGATGGAACATAAATTCTAGACATTGAAGAGGAGTCCTATCCTGCAAGTTCTCAAGGTCTTGATCAGAGGTTTTGGGAGAGGTGAGTGAAGAGAATTTTCAAGACTTTTCAGAAGTTGATTTATTCCCATATAGAGTTTTGCAATTGTTATCAGTCTTCAGTTTGAGAATGGTGTCATACCTTGTGGTTTCCTTTACTTTTGCTTTCTGATGGATAATCTTGGGCTCTGAAGCAAAGCAACTACCCACCTCCAGTGTGTCTTGGGATCAGAGAGTTGTTTCCCTTTACATCACACCACACACTTCAGCACATCAGCTCTGTTCTGATGAAGTTTGGAGGATGATCTGCTGAACTCTTTGGACTGTTGAGATATTCTCCTATAAGTCTTTTGCAAGGAAAAATAACCAGCTTTCAGGTCTCCCTCACCATTCAGAAATGAAGGAGCAGATAAATGAGAAAGAGCATATGGCATAGGACAAGGCTAGAGTCAAATCCTGAATCTTCTCATCACTAGTCTTGTGAGCTTTTGCAACTTGCTCACCCTCTCTCAACCCAGTTTTCTCATATGTAAAATGGAGGTATTCGTTACTCCCTAGATAATGAAATATCCACTGCTTGGTCACATAAAATATACATCTGTTGATGATCATTTCTTTTGCATTTTTAAAACTTCACAATTTTTGTGCTCTAAGAATTTTTGCTATTTTCCCATAAGTTTCCACATCAAGTAAAGTGTTTGCAAGTAGGTGCTCACACCTAGTCAATTAATAATGCAATTTTCTAGGAGGGTGTGACTTTTAAAAAATGTATTCTATGTCATATATTTTGATTTTTTTTATCAGAAAACATGGCCACCTCTAAATCGAACAGTTGCTTGCTTTAGAACAAGGAACATGGTTCCTGACAGTGCATATTTATACAGGAGAGGTCTTTCTCTCTCTCTCTCTCTCTCTCTCTCTCAACCTCTCTCTGTGCACATGTGTGTGATAGATATCTATAGATTAAAGGATAACAGGCAGCTCCTTCTCTGCCCAAGATCACTATATGAGGCAGAACATTTTGTGGATTACAGAAAAAGAGAACTGGGGAAACTAGTGCCAGGGACTAAATGTCATATTCTCTGTGGATGACCTCACTGCACTATCTTTTATGCCCTGAAAAAAAGGTTCTACCTTCACTGACATCCATCATGTTAATGGGCAGAGGCTGCTCCTTTTGTGCTGAGGCTCCTCAATGCATCCAATGCATCATAACTTTTCTGGGCATTGATCAGTTTAGAATAATTTTGTGATTCTACATTTGTCCGTGTCTGGTGGTTTTTTTTTTTTTTAATACTGAGGTCAGCTGGACTTTCAGCTTTAAGGGCAGATTATTTCATCATGACACACAAATCTATATTGTTTAGGCTTTCATAAAAGCGTTCAGGCAAGGTCTTTGCAGGGATTTGGCACTGAAATCTAGATGACCCTTGTTGATTATGCTGGGTGCTGTAGGTCATCAAATAGGACAAGAAGGCTGCAAGTGGCATGTTTATGGGTTTTGAAGTCACTTTAATGATACTGTTCTTCCTTGAGCAATGTGGCATAACCAGAGGCTTCTGGAAAATTACTGTAGTCAGGCTGGCAGCAACAAGCCACAGGGGGCCGGCTCTTGTTCAGGAAGTTGAAAAGACCTGAGAGAAAGATTCTAGTTTTGGCCTGATGGAGAGGAGGAGAAGGCACTCAGAGGTTGAATGGGACTGATTCCTGGAGAGGCAGGTTTGATGTAGTCTCTTCATGCCTGAAGAAGTGGATAGCGTGCATTCAGACTTGTTGATAGGAAGACACCACTGTCCATCTTTTTCTCCTGACCTCCCCCCTCCTTCCCTCTTTCACAATTGGAATCTTCTAAGTGGTGTTTCAGAGGTGGGTTCAAATGGAAAGAATGGAAATGGCATTGTATATGAAATAAGACAATTTTATACTTTTATTAGAGCTGAAGAAAGGAGTTAGTATGTGTAGTAGGTAGCACTGTGTTCTAGTATTAGTTTTGCCACATGAAGCAGGGAAACATCACTAGTCACTTAGGTATCACCTGTAAAATGACCCTAAAATGATCCATTTCAGTGGCTCTGTGATATTAGGTGGGGGAGAAGGTAATAGAATGGGTGACATTATATTGAAAGGAATGGATATGACTTAGGATGAAGGCTGAGAGAACAGAAGTGTTAAAGAAAAGCCTTCTAAAGAATGGTTACCTTGAAGATCACATAGCAAGAATTTGCCAGAAAATAAAAAGTGTTGAGTTAAAAAAAGATGTGATCCATAAACAAAAGCATTATGATTACATTTGTGGCTCTCGATTTGAGGTTCTTTTTTACTTAATTTCAATTTGAGGTGAACCTCAACCGTAAGGAAATAAGATTTGATAATTTTTGTTTATAGTCCTGTGTCTTTTAAATCTGGTGTGTATTTGTGTGTAGGAGTGGGGGCATGTGCCCTGAAGAACTGTGTTCCATGGGGGGTGCTCTCAGTTACTATAAAATAATCAGGAATCCAGCCCTCTAGGGACAGGCCAAGCAAGACAAATGAAGAGCGTCCTCATGACAGTATATAACTTGAAAGGAGTTCTAGTATACTGCCTGAAAAACTGACTTGAGCCAGACTTCTGGCTTTGAAACCAGGCTCTGCCACTTTTAGCTTGACTTTAGACCAGCTAATTAACCTTTCTATTATTCACTTTTTATTTTATTATTTTTTTATTTTTACAGACTGCATTATGATTCATTGTACAGTGAAAATGTTAATAATTCCACTTCAGAGGAATTATGAGGATTCATTATGAGGATTAAATTAGTAAATGTAAAATATAAGACTCCTGCCTCCAAAAAGATAGGTAGACAGTTTTCTTTATTGGCTCCTCTATGTACAATTAAAGACTACTCATACTACATAAAGCAAACAGAAGATGAAAGGAGAGGAGAAGACAGACTGACTAGGGACTTCGGTACATGAGGAAGGACGTGGGAATGAGTTGTCAGGGTTTTCTGTTGTTTGTTTTTGCCTTGTATCCCAGACCTGCAGTAGAAAAGGCCATATTACCACCAAATGATAACAAAGAAAACAAGTCCCCAACAAAAGCCAGACTTTTCTAGTCAAAGGACCAGAAATAGGGCAGCCTAGAAATATAGAAAATGTAGACAAGAAGAGGTGTTCCAGCCATATGCCATAGAAGGAACTGTAGCCTTTCTTCCATCTATACCAGCAAAGGCTGAGAGGGGAGGTTAGATGTCTGTCCCATGAGGCTGTGATGAGGCCCAGCATGCTCCCAGGATGGGGTCAGAGGAGACCAGGTAGGAGCTGGGGCTTTCATCCCTGTCACAGGTATCGAGATTCCCTCCCCACCCATCACAGTTTTGGGGAGACAATGTGGACAACTGGACTTGGCCCTCAACTGGCAGTAAAAGGGACCCTTCCCTGTCTCTGCTGGGTGCTATGGAGCACAGTCAGCTCTTGCACCATGGTCAGGGTAAGGAGAACACCTCCACTGTGGCATCAGTGGACACCGCATGGGGATCTCGAGCAACCACTCTGCTCACTAGTGTTGGGGCGCTCACCTTTCACCTCACCCAAGTGTTCATATAGGCGAACTTATAAGACTGGATTTCTAACTCCTACTAACAGTGATGAATTGGTACCCTTACTCCTTCCCTGCCAGAGCAGTGTCAAAACAGACAAAACAATCACACAATAATAAAAACTAAAACATAAGATGTATGGATGTTATAAAGTCTCATAATGCATTACAAAAATATCTAGAAATGTCTAGCTTTCAATTGAAAATCACACATTATACTGAGAATCAGAAGAAACCATTAGTAGATGCCAGCACCAACATGACAGAGATGTTAGAGTTAGCTGACAAAGATTTTAAAGCAATCATGATAAAAAAATGAACAATGGAATCACACATGGAGCAAATAAAAAAATAGAAAAACACATTAAAAAAATAGAAAGCTTTAGCAAAAAAATACAAAGTGTCAGCCAAGAAATATAAGATACAAAGAAGAACCAAATGTAAATTTTAGAATTGAAAAATATAATAACCAAAAAAGAAAATTCAATGGGGGATACTCAACAATAGAATGGAGAAGGCAGAAGATAGAACAACAGAAATGGTTTGATCTAAAAAAAACAGAGGAAATAGATTGAAATAAAATGAACAGAGTTGGGGATCTGAGAGACTACAGCATTCATATCATCAGAGCCCTGTAAAGAGAAGAAAAAGAGAGTGGGGAGACAAGTGCTCAAATACTAGCTGAAAACTTCCCACATACTGCGAAAGACATCAACCTACAGAGTAAAGAAGCTGAGTGACCTCCACACAGAATAAACTCAAAGAAATCCATTCCAAACACACCATAATTAAACTTCTGAAAACTAAAGAAAAAGAAAAAAAATCTTAAGGGCTGCCAGAAAAAAAAAGACATCTTACTTATGGGAGAAGAGGGGAATTAGATTTTTCTTCAGAAGCCTTAGAAGCCAGAAGAAAATGACGATATTTTCAAGTGCTTATAGAAGAGAATTATCAACACTCTTGACAAAAGTATCCTTCAGTGATTCAGGAAAGGTCAGGACATTTTCAGGATGAAGTCAAACTATAGAATTTATAGCCAGCAGGCTTACCTAAAAGAATGACTAAAGGAAGTTCTCTAAACAGAAATGAAAGGATGAGTCAGGACCTTGGAACATTATGAAGGAACAAAGAATATGGTACGTAAAGTATAGGCAAATACAGTAGCACCTTTTTCACCTCCTGAGTTTTCTATGTATGTGTGACTGTTGAACAAACACTAACTGATGTGGTTCTAAATGTATGTATATGAAGGAAATATTTAGGGCATTTATGTTGTGGAAAGGAGAGCATAAACAGATGTAAAGGGAAATAACATTTCTATACTTCACTCATTCTGGTGAGATGGCAACACTAGTAGACTATGACAGCTTGTTTGTGTACAGTGTAAAACCTAAAGTAACAACCAAAAGTCACATGAAGAGGTTGCCTCACAAAGACTACAAGACAAAAACTGGAAATCCTAAAGTATGTTCAATGTTCAAATAACCCAGAGTAAGGTAGGAAAAAAGAAATCATAGATAGGAAAAGCAGAGATAAGAAAACAAAAATTATAATGGATCAATAGATCAATAATTATATTGAAAGTAAGTGGCATAACACACCAATACGAAAAGAGAACTTGGCTGAGTGGATTTGCAAACATCTCTCAATTCTATGCTGTCTGTAAGGTACTGATGTCAAATAGAACATTAAGCAGATAGAAAGTGAAGGAGGGGAAAAGGAATTTCATACAAATATTGAAGGAAACAAAGTGAACATGATCATATCAGATAGATTAGATTTCAAGACAAAGAAATTTACTAGAGATGGGGGAATATCATATAATGATCCAAATGTCGGTCTACCAAAAAGATAGCAATTTCAAATGTTAATGCACCAAAAAACAATTGCAAAATATTTGAAGCAAAATTGGTAGAATAAAAAGGAGAAATAGACATATTCACATTTATAACTGTATACTTTAAATACCCCCCCTTTCAAAAGCGGATAAAACAGCAGAATTCAGTAATATATACTATGACCGAGTGAAATTGACTTTAGGAATGTAAGACATTTTATTATTCATTTATTTATTTTTTGGGTATCAGTGATTGAACCCAGGGGTATTTATCCACTGAGGCCCTTCCCTGGACATTTTGCTTTTTGATTTTGAGACAGCGTCTTGCTAAGTTGCTAAGACTGATCTTGAACTTGCAATTCTCCCACCTCGGCCTCCTCAGTCTCTGGGATTACAGGTGTACGCCACCATGTTGGATCAAGACTATTTTAATTCTTGAAAATCAATCATTATGAACCACATTAAAAAGTTAAGATGAGAATCTCATAGTCATATCAATCTCTAAAGAAAAAGAATTTGGCAAATTTCAACATCTATTTATGATTGGGAAAAAAAAATCTCAGGAGAATTGGGAACTTATTCAACTTGATAAAGAACAAACACAAAAACCTTGCTGCTAACATTATTAAGAGTACTCAGTAAACATTATCTTTGATAAAAAAGACCACTTTTTCTTCTAATTTTAGCTCTTTAACTACAGAATGCAATCCTTTTATTATTATTTTTTTTTTAATTTTGAGACATAGTTTCCCTATTGCTATGTTGTTGAAGGTCCCTGGGCAAATAATTGTGCTTATGTGTTCCTTTTATGGTGGAGTAAGGAGAATGCTACTTCCATTTTTCTCAGGCAAAAAAAAGATTAGAAACAGAAAGTAGTTCCATTTTCAGTGGAACTTGAAGTTATGTGCCATCTTAAATAACAACATATGAGCAAAAGAAGACAAGTGCAGCTGCAAGAAGGCAAGGTAGGGTATGGAGAAAGACTGAGTCAGGATGCTTGAAATGTTAACTGCCAACACAATACATGCCTTCAAAGTGTGTGTCACAATCTGAGGAGCAAAACCACCATTCATTGTGGGAATAGTGGTGAGATGCATGGGTAAATGGGAGAGGAGCTAGGCCATGGTTGTGAACTAGATTTTGAGGGAGGATCTGCACTGTGAGCCCCATGAGGGTGCTGGAACATCCCTCACTGGACCCTGTGACACAGAGAACCTCACTAATTCTTGTAAATAGCTGCCCCATGAAGAACTCCTATGGTTCAAAGCGAAGTGATAAATTAAGGGGTGAAGAGTGGAGAGAAGGAGAGAGCTAAGAAGAGGCTCTGAACAGAAGTAATGTAGAAAGGATTAAGGAAAAAAATATAAACATGGAAAACATGCACTTAAAAAAATCTTCCATGACTCTCATGTTATAAAATACTACTTGTTATAAAATAGTGGCCTGTATTAAAACAATGTAGTTTTTAAAGAAAGAAGTACCTTCCATCAAAACTTAAACCATACACATAAGAAGTTGTGGAGGATGTGGTGAAGCAATGGAGAAGATGACATGTGAACTAGTTGAACTTAGGAAATAAGTGACAGAAAAAAATGAAATCATAAATATGAAGTCCTGCTTGGAAAGAACACAAGGGAAATTAGAGATTATTGAAAGTACAGCAAGAGATATGAGTGGGAGGTACACCATTGAGAAAAGAAGCACAAGGAAAACTGTGTGAGCAAAGGGTTAAAATGATTTTTAAAAATGAAAAATATGGAAGGCAATGTGTTTAATGAACAAATATTTGCTCTTTCTGAAGAAACTCAAATAATGAATTGATAAAAGATCATCTAAAGATACAGTTTAAGAAAACTTTTCATACCCCAAAGAAGACTGAGCCTGATTTGAGTGCCAAGAAATATTAACACATAATGAGTAAAATAGAGATACAGCCTAGTAAATTTGCTAGATTTAAAAAGTGAAAAAAAGTCATTCTTTGGGATGTAATAAGATGAAAAAGATGATCTTGGTGTTAAACCTTTCCACTGAATAATTTAGAGCAGAAATAGAGTTGGCACCATTCGTACAATGACATACAATGAGCAAGTAGGTAGCTATTAAAAGCGTAGCAACTCTACAGCAATGATAAAGAGTGATTCTAGATTTTAGGTGAAACATCGGTGCCATTTTGTATGTGTATTTCAGAATATATTTTAAAAACTGATAATAGAAATTATTTCTGGGCCAGGGGACAAGAAATACCTCAGTTAATCATCCTCCTCTCTTTCTTTGTATTGTTGCATGTACTGTTAAAATAAACACTGAAGGGAAATGATAGGCTTGTTTATTCAAACTATCTTTTTTATATGAGCTTGAAAATTCACCATTCAATTTGCTCCTCAGTTTTATTCATTGCCTTCCATTTTAAGATGTAAATTTTCCTAGACCAGGTAGCAAACTCTGAGTCCCTTGGGAAAGAGGGACAATTACATTCTTTTGTTTTTCTTTTTCAAAATACTTTTATCTGAGAGAAGATGCTCAGTAAACACCGATTTTCTGGACATTCACTAAGCTAAAATGAAGCGACAAAAGAAGGCACTTAAGATGATTCACACTGTTGTTTAAGTATGCAAATTTTAGCAGATTGTCAGCATTGCTCCTTAAACCCATTTAGCAAAATGAAACAGGGAATTGAGAATTGGAAATAAAATTACCATTTCCAAGCTGTCTCTACTCTGCTTTAAGAACTGATTTTTCTCCTTTTTTACCAGAAAGATCTATCTGTGTCTGTGAATAGTTGCGTAGACTCATATTCACCTCTCAGGCTTTTATCAGAGCTAAATACACTAATGGAAGGAATAACCCATGTAGATTTGTTTAGGTTAACCCATTCATAGACAGTTTTGATCATTGCTCTTTATTAGAGCAAGGGACAAATGAGGTCCCAAGGGTCTTCTGTGCAATGATTCATTCTGAACTGATCATCAAGTCTGACTCATTCTTCAGTCATTTCCAAGTTCTTTAGGACAAATATCACTGTAACCTCCACATTCCAACTATCAACTTAAGAGTTAAGGTCAGAAAAAAAGCTTTCAAAGGAAGAAGGTGATAAATATAATGAGATGCCTTCAGTGTGTCAGAGACAATCGTGTACTCTCAGCCATTAGCCTGGAATCTTTCCACCGTGGTTTAACCCACACAGGCCTGTATAAGGCACCTACTTAGATTCATTAAAAGCTGAATGAAAATGACTGAGTCTCCTTGTGAATGATGGATTTTGCTCCAACTGACAAACCTCCTCTAAACAAATACTTCTTTCTCTTTCTACTCATTTTATTTTCTTTGGTGTGGTGACTCTTTGAGAAATGCATATAAAAATGATTGTCAGAACTGAGAGAAAGATTGCAATCAGAATGCTCTCTGGAATAGCAGTGCTTGCACCCAGGCTTATTGAAAGTGTGTGTGCTTGGTTCCCTCCTAGTTGCCAAAGTAGGGCTCTGTGAAATCACTGGAAAAAGGAATTCCCTGATAAACTAACATGCATAGATACCTTGCCTGCTCTTAACTTCAGTTTTCCTGTCTGGGGACCATTAGTAAAGATCTGCCAGCTGATCATAATTGCTGTGAGG
Source organism: Glaucomys volans (assembly GCA_020662805.1). Classification (NCBI taxonomy): domain Eukaryota; kingdom Metazoa; phylum Chordata; class Mammalia; order Rodentia; family Sciuridae; genus Glaucomys; species Glaucomys volans. Next base: position 133,716 of record JAJEJO010051747.1, read on the forward strand.
GAGAGAAAGATGCTCTCAAGGGTCATTAAAGTCATCTACATGGAGGATTTTAGAGAATCCAGTAAACATCTTAAACTACCATAGGATGCAAACAGGAAGCTAGCATACTCCCAAGGTGACCAAATATCCTGTCAGGGTGTGTTATAACAGGTATTTTTACAGATGCAAACAACTCATTACATAAATTGTTCCTACCAAGTATTACCTTTCCTCAGATTGAGAAAATAGACAGCTTTCTTGGCTCATAATCAGAATTAGTAGGTACTGACTGAGCAATATTTTGTCAGTCCTGGGTCAAAGCATTGTGGCTGGACTGTGGCTATTAATGTGTGGCTATAGCCATATCTGAAGTGTCCTCTTAATGATCCACTCTGTTCCCCTAACCAGAGCTGAATGGAAGCCAGCTATTTTCAGTCTTTATGGTGAGGGAGGTCTGAATAATTGTTCTGCTGAGCCAGCCCCAGCTTGCCAGCAGTATTTGATGCCGTCAGTAACTCATAGTCCACTGACTATTCTGACCCTTGCTTCTCATTTCTATCTGTAAAACCCAGTTACTATCCGGATAATATAGGAGCGTGTTCACTGGGCCAAAGTTAATTTGAATAATCAATCCATTCTGTACAAGGAAATGTCTTTTCAGGGCTCTGGCTGTGATATTATCTATTATCTGGAAGTGCACATTTAGAAGGGGAACGATACAGATAATTCAGTATAACATCTTAGGTTACTATGAATCAGGGGAAACCAAGGCTTATAATTTTCCACAGTCAACCATGAGATTGGGAAGAAATGATAAGTGTAACCACAGGGCATTTCCATGGGCCATAATGAGGTTTTACTAGTAATATAATTGTATTCCTTTTAAACCTGGAAAAGTCATGAGTAATAAACCAGTTCAACCCTTCTATTTAAAAATGTTTCTAACTTAATTTCTGTATTTTCTCCTTAAATACATTAGAGTTCACTTTTTCCTTCTCAGTTAATGTCATAATTATATCTGTGTAGATTACATTGATTTTTCATCATCTGCAAAATCTATACTGATGTCAGTGCTACTAGATCATAATAAATTCCAAGTACAAAATTGCCTTACAATGGTAGCATTACTTAAAATGACTTAAATAGTTCTGTTATTTGTGTACTCTTTGCCTCTTTAAAAAATTTAGGGCAAGTTTAGTTTAATCTTTGTCCAGATAGGTGTATGGTTAATATAGCCTATGTGTTGTGTAATTCATAGTATTTTTCTCCTTTTTTATGTATTCGACAAAAATTGTATTAACTACCAAGTACCAGTACCAGTACCATTCTAGATGCTAAAAATGTAGAGAGGAAAAAGAAATAGTGGGACTTTTCACTTTGTGATAGACATAGGAATTTATAAGAGACTATCTTGCCTACTCTAATCTTGACATCAAATCAGATACTTGAACAGCATTTTGGCATTTGAACCCATTAGAGCAGTATATGCACAGACAATTAACTACATTCCTGAAAGCAATAGGTCATTTCTATAGGAGAAGAGACCCACAGTGGCATTAATTCTTGGTGGATTAGTAGAAGAAAAAGCTACTACAGACAAAGGTATAAGGAGAAACCAGCCCAACTTTTGGTGGTTGCCTTTGAACTGGGATGTAGGATCAGGAATCCCAGACACAGAGAATCTGCATCTATCAACCAACTTGTTTCCAGGGACCATATCCAAATGCACAGAGGTACAATGCTAATGATGAAGTCAGAAAAGTCTTGCTTAGTTAATTTACCCCTGAGCTATGAAGGGCTTTCTTTGGTTATAGAACAGGAGGCTGCTGAAGGCCAGGGGTAGGGCAGGAGAGATGAGAGCATTTCTTTTCAGGTGTTGTGGGTTTTCATCAAGCACAAAAGCCTTATGAAGGCTGGGAGTGGGATGTGAAAACCGAGACTAATTGCACCAAGGTAATAGGGATCTTCACATAATGTGTTGCAGAGGCCCTGCCAACTAGGAATTGGGCAGTAGTTCTAAAAGAGAATACTACTTCCTGAGGAGTTCAAAGCCAGAAGTGGGGCTGTCAAAAAGAACAGGGACACACATGAAGAAATTGGCAGATGGGCTAAAAATAGAAGTTTCCCAGAGCATGGAAATTTGGTGGCTGGACTGTACAGCTTGGTATTTCCAAAGCTCAGGTATGTGATCTTGCTAAAGAGAAAGTCCTGAACATTTTTCATACATTTACAGCCAGTGGTTAACAAAATATAACTAAAGTTAAATTGAGATCAGACCAATTTCAATTATAGAATAGCCTAACTCAGTCCTGACAGAAGAAAGAATAAATTCTTTTGGGAGCTTAATATTATATTAATATTATTTTCCTATAATGTCTGAACCACACTTAAAATTGAGGAAGTGTGCAATAAAACAAGAAATATGACTCATGAGAGAAAATAGTTAATAGAAACAGATGGAGAGATGAACCAGAGAGTGGAATTACCAAATAGACTAAGATATTCATTTGTTTAAAGGATCAGTGGGAAAATGAACAATAAAAGGTGGAGGAAATATCAGCAGAGAAAAACTATAAGAAAGAATCAAGTGACTTTGCTATAAATGAAAAGTACAATGTCAGAAATAATTTATTTGATGAGCTCAATAGTAGACCAGAGACAGCAAGGGAAAGACCAGTAAATTTGAACAAATGGATAGAAATTATATAAATTATAAAATACAGAGAAATGGAATGAAAAATGCAACAGGCTACTTGAGACCCGGGGACAATACAGAGTGCTTAAGCATAGTTAATTGGAGCCTAGAGAAAGAGAGGAGAAGGAGATTTGAGAAAAAAAGAAATATGTGAAGAGATGGTGGCTGAGAATTTAAAGCCCTCAACCACTGGGAGAAAAGCTAGAGAAAGATTATATATAAAAGAGTTTAGAAACTTCTTTTCAGAATGGGTTTTCAAGGAAAGCCCAAGAGATACCATAATTTGAGCAGAAATCATAATCCACAATAAAATATAGTTGAGTATATTCTAGGCTAAAGAAAAAAGGATGGAAGCCTTTTTAGTAATCATGGCATGTTTGTAGACAAACTGGGAATGGGGAACTGTATGAACTAATTTGGAGAGATTGGCAGGAGTGAGATCATGTATTAGGGTTCTCCAGAAAAAACAGAGCTAATAGGGTATACACACATGTGTAATAATGCATACAAGTGTGTATACATATATGTGTATAGACGTAAGCATACATATGCCCCCACTTATCTTCAGGGGATAAGTTCCTAGATTCCTAGTGGATGCCAGAAACCATATATATTATTAAATTCTATACATACTACATATTTTTCCCATACACACATACAAACTTACATTAACATTTAGTTTACATATTACATGCAGTAAGAGATAACTAATAACTAATTAAATAAACAACAACAATAATAAAACAACTATTATATCAAATGATGGCATGAAAATTATGTGACTGTAATCTCTCCTGATCTCTCATTATTTGACTGTACTTTTTACCTTTTCACTTTAATAGTTTTATAGTTTCTCTATAAACTATTTTATAGTTTCTCTTTGGCATGTCTGGTTTGCCAGCATTGCTACTCTTGTACTTTGAAGTCATTGTTAAGTAAAATAAGGGTTACTCATAAGCACTGTGATTGTGAGATAGTTGATCTGATAACTGAGATGTCTACCAAATGACTAATGGGTAGATTGTGTATACCTCATGGACACAATTGACAAAGGTATGATTCACATCCAGATGGGATGGAATGAGATGGTGCAGGATTTCACATACTACTTAAAGTCGAGTGCAATATTAAACTTATAAATTGTATATTTCTAAATTTTCCACTGAATATGTTTGGACTACAGTTTGCTCCAGGTAATTGAAACTTTGGAAGGTGAAACCACAGATAAGGGTGAACTATTGTACACACACACAGGCACACACACACACACACACACACACACACACACACATAGACACGCATGCATCTCACATATTTAACTATAAGAACTTGCCTTTCTGGACCCCAGTTGGTTAGATGAGGTTCACCCACAATGGGGGAGAACCTTCTGCTTTCCTCAGCCCACCACTTCACATGCTAACCTCTTCTAAAAACACCTCACCAACACACCCAGAAATAATGTTTATCCAACTGTCTGGGCACCCTGGGATGTGGTCAACTAGATGTAGAAGATTAACCCTTCAGAGAAGTACTGTTCATATCTTCTCAAGGGAAACCATCAGGGAGTTGGTGTATTTAGTGGGAATTCTTTGGATTGTGGGAGCCCTCAGATGAATTTTCATATTTGATTTCCTTTTTATCCTTTTTCAGACATAAACATTTCAGTTCAGAACAGATTTTTTTTTTTAAATTGGTCCTCGTGTAACACCAGTCTCTAGTCAATTACATCAGGAAGCTCTGAGGTCACCCTTGGATAGGATCAAAATATGTTAAAAAGTAATAAAATCTGTTTATAATTGGAACTTTTTAGTTCACATTATAAAGGAGACATTGTGGCTGTGTAAGTTTCCACCAGAGGAAAATGCACAGGTCAGAAATAAGATGGAGAATGGTGCAATGATATTTAAAATGGGAACTGTGCAAAAGTGAAAAGGGACACTATATGTATGTGGGCAGGGAACTTCATTCCCATGAATGCTACTTTATAGTCATTACAAATGTCAGGTCTTCTGTATTTCCCATGACATAGAGCAAGAACCTTCCCTGAAGAGAGAAAAGCACTTCCTGGATTGTACACATGGTTGACTGTTGTCTTTTAAACTCCAACTTGTGCTTAATCTCTTCAAACTCAGAGTTGATGCCTGAGTTTTAATTATACTTTCCAAGGCCATGAGGATAGAGAAAATGAGTTCAGTTTTCATGTAAGCCATGGGAGTATGGCTTAAATTTTGCCTATTACAAAGAAGTTTAAGTAGATTTAGGATGAAATTTTATTCTTGTAGGATCTGTAATGCAAAAAGAAAATGAACCCAAGATCATTAAAAGATATTTCTGCATTCCAAGGTGGATGGAAGAAATACGTTTATACTGTTCCTTGTGTCCAATGTAAAATACAGCTTTGGTAATATCAGGGTCATGGGCTTGCTTGTGTTGTAGAGTGAGAGCCCCACTCTATCCAGCCCCACTGAATTACAGATATTCAATAGGACTTGGCCATGGGGGATGGAAATCCACTTTAAACCTATTAGGAGGAGTTAGGAGGTGGAGCAGGCATTAAAAAATGGAGCCTGTAGAGGTGTTGGGACAGGTACACCAAGCAATAGGGTCAAGGCTTAAGCAGAGTTCTGAAGAAAATGAGGCAAATTAACTAAGATTTTGTAGCACTCAAAGTCCCCGAGTTTATTTTAAAAACATATATCTGCTCCTGTATGCTATTCAACTCATTTCACTTACCAATAGATATACTGCCAAAAGTAATGAGGCTTAGGAGGAATGAGCTATATTTAATTCAGATTCATAATGTTCTACATTTACCAACCAATTTTGAGTCCATAGCTCTAAAATGGCTAGGATGATGTGTGATATTGCAGAATTTACTCTTGTATTGTTTAGGTGACTTATAAAACCCATAGAATAAAAAACCAATAGGTCTCTTGAGGATACCAATGATGCATCTAGATAGAGGAAATGGTACATAGGGTTCAAAGAGTAGTAGGTCACCCACTCATCAGAATCTTCTTTCTTTCTTTTTCAGTTTCTTTTCTTTTCATTTTTTTTCCTCTTCCTTTTTTCATTTTTATGACTTTTTTTTCTCTTCCCCTTTCTTTGCTTTCTAAATCTTACCAGGAACATGTGGACATGCAAGCTGAATGCCTACTTCTGGCAATTATTCTTGGGAAATGCGTTGGCAAATTAAGTGATAATTGTATTACTATTCCTACCACCTAGTAGAATTTATCATGGCAAAAATATGCAATTTGAGCTGAAGGAGCTCAGTAGCATAATGTGTACTTTGTATATGTGAAGCCCTGGGTTCAATTACCAGCACACCTCCCCTCAAAAAAAAAAAAAATAGACACACACACACACACTGAGAGAGAGAACACTTCAGCAGAAGGCCTTGTTTGAGGACTTACTGGATTGGACACATGGTTGAACCCAGTTGTCTCTTAGGTTTATTTCTACTTGCTGGTCTCCTCCAAGCATTGCTGAGTGTGTCCACCAGGAGTTATCTACCCAAGTATCCACAAACTGTGGCCTTGATCTAGAGCATATGGCTCCGCTACAACCCTCCTTCCATGTTCAGCCAAGGCTTTAGGCTTGTTTCAAAAGAAATGTTAAGAGACCCAAGAGTCTGTCAGTATTTCCTTTTCCTTTACTATTAAAACTAATTTCCTGAGAACATGAAATAGTTGATCTAAATTAGGGGAAAAATAGTATGGACAATCAATATTATTCTATAATTGATCAGAATCTCTATTATGACTACTGAAGAAATCCCTTATGTATTTATTTAAGCAAATAAATGAAGATTTATTAAGTAGTAGTACAAGTTTTTTTTTTTTTTTAATTAAACATGCATTACACCTGGGGGTTCCTCTCCTCTCCATTCCAAAAGGCCAAGTAAATGCCAGTAAAAGGCATAAAAGACCAGGTCAACAGTGAAGAGGAGAGAAGTCAGGAGTAGGTTAGAGTTGTGCTCACATTTTTGGAAACTGAAAAGTGGTTGGAAGAGTGGAGACTGATTTTGCAGAGAAAGAAAGCTGTATTTTACAGGCTATGGGTTGTCATTGAGCTGTCCTTGACAGACCCCTGTAATGGCATGTATTGGAGGTTCCTGGTACCATAGACAACAGGATAACACATGAGACAAAATTATAGGAAAATCTACTAACACATAGACCCCCACTTACTCTTCTATATCCCTTACCTCCAGGAAATCACCCCTATGTTTCTTCCAGAGGAACCTAGAATTTCATAACTAGAGAAACAGTTATAAATATCATCCCTGGGGGAACCCAAACACACTATGAGGCAGTAGTAACTCCTCCAGGACATTTGGTGATGTGTGGAGACATATTTGCCATAACTGAGGATGGTCTGGGCATGTGCTGGGTAGAGGTCTAGTTTCTGCTAAACATCCTCCAATGTCCAGAACTGTCTTCTACAGCAAAGGATTATCTAGTCCAGGATACCAGTAGAGTCAGGGCTGAGAAACCCTGCTCCAGAATGAGGAGTGGCACACAGCTGAATGCAGGGAATGAAGCTGATTTTTGCATGCAAACAGTGGGGGTTCCAGTTTCCTCCCCCCGCCCCAATACCCCAAAGCTGAATGGCAGACAAGAGTATAGCTGCTGCTTTTTCACTTGCAAAATCTCAACACCAACTTGGCAGGTGTCCTAATAGAAAAGTTCTTACTGGGGGTGGGGTGGGGGGAGAAGTAGAAAAAAAAAAGAGAAAAGCTCCTACTGCCCCATCACCCAATATCCCTACCCACCAACTGATGAGCCTGTCGATGTGAATATTGGTCCAGCCTACTTTTGAAAATCTTCATTCTAAATATGAGTGCCATGAAAGAATTTTAGAAATGTTTTGAACCAGATATTTTGGAATAACCTCTAAGAGGAAAGGCATGTACTAACTAAGTTCAAATTTCAAGTGTAAACAGAGAAAACAAAAAGAGTATGATATGAGGATATTTAAAAAAAAACTCATAGTTAATACCATTAGAGATATTAGAAGATTCAATGTATTCTCTACTAAAGAGAAAAGTTGGAGAACTTGAGTTATTCAAAACTTAAAATGTGTGCAAAAGACTGAGTAGAAGAATTAAATCATAAGTAGAATAAATCTCCTAGAGAGTAAAATAAAAGGCAAGATTTTGACAATAGGGGATAAGAAGTAAGAAAATAAGGGGCTCTAACATATGATTACTGGAAGTTCCTTAAGGAAAACAGAAATAATAAGGGCAAAGAAATGAGTAGAAAAAATAATGCACAACTACTTCCCCAAATCAAGGAACACGGGTCTCCAGAGGAAAGGGCTGCCAAGTCACCAACACCAAAACTGAAAGAGGAAAATTTTTTAAAAAATTATGAATTTTTAGAATACCAGAGAGAAAAAATAGGTCCAAAGGACTGAAAATAGGAATGCAACTTGGCTTCTTAGCAGCACACAGTCATACTGGAGGTCAAGGGAACCATCTCCAAGAACAGTGGCATGACCCGATCACATTCATCTAAACTAGAATTCTGGACCTAATCAGACTCTCGGTAAAAGATTAGGGTGAAATAAAATTAGGGAAGAGCACTTATATCTACCTTGAATATATCTTTCTGTGAAGAAGACCCTGAAAAACGGGAGAAACTGAGGGAGATGGACCTGGGAATCTACAGGAAAGCACCCAACAGTTGTGCAGAACAACTGTTGGTGGCTTGGCAAGTACCCTGTTTGATGAGGATACAAAACCAGAGGTTCCCCGGCAGCGGTCTTCAGGGAAAGAAAAACGAAACAAAATGATTTCCTGGTTCATTGGGTCAGTGGAACACACGTTTTTAACTCAGGCAAATTCGGTTTTCATTTACTTAATCATGGACTGTAGAGAGCAAAACGCAGAGCAACAGGACCATTCTCATAAGCATAACCCTAGATCCAAGATCTGAGGAGATTTTAGGTAAAGGAAGAAAGAGAATTTTCTTGGTTTTGCTACAGTTTGGATCTTAAGTGTCCCACAAAATCTTATGTGGCAAAGGCTTCTTTCCCCATGTGGCACTATTAGCAGGTGGTGGAAGCTTTGAGGTGAGGCCTCGTGGAAGGTTGCAGGTGTGCCTTGAGGAGGACCGTGGGACCTTAGCCTCTTCTCTATTCTTTCTCTTTCTCTCCCCCTTTTACTTCCCAGCCATGAGGTGAGTCATTCTGCTTTGTCACATGCTCCCACCATGATGTACTGTACATGTACAGATTGTGATAGAAAGCTTACTAACACAGCTTTTTTTTGGTCACATTTTATGTCCAAAAAGAGTACCTGTACTCTTAAAATAAAATTGTATTCTTTACTAGATTCCTAAAGTCTTTACTCAATGTTTAGCAAGTATTATCTATGCTGTGAAAAGTACTAATGAATGAATACTTTATATATATGTATCTTAGTTCTATAAAGTGTGGAAGGATATATAAGACCTCACAGAAGCCTTTACAAAATACAGCTGACCCTCTGTATGTATGCATTCTGCATTCACAGATTCAACCAAGTACAGATCAAAAATATTCAGAACAAAAACTGCATCTCTACTGAACATGTACAGACTTTTTCTTATGATTATTCCCTAAGTAATACAATATAGCAACTATTTATATAGCATTTGCATTGTATTAGGTGTTTTCAGTAATCTAGAAAAAGTATATAGGAGAAGGTATGCAGGTTATATGAAATACTTTGTCATTTTAAATAATGGACAGGAGCATCCATGGAGTTTGGCATACGTGGGGAATCCTAGAACCACTAAACTATGGTTACCAAGGGACAACTGAATATTGAGGAAAGACAATGCAAGTGAACTAATTCTGCCTCTAAATGAAAAGGCTTAAGAAATGAATGAGTGTTCAATAGTGACTAAGAACTGGATTCAGCTTTTAAATTAAAAGGAAAGGAGATATTTAGCCATTTACGGAGCCAAAATAATCCCGATAAAAGCCACTTTCAAAATTAGAGAATGGAATAAGCATATGATCTTGACAATAATCAATTCCCCAGTCACGGGGTTTTTAGCTGACAGATCTAATAAGGAACTTGCAATTATCTTGAAAATCATGGAGACCTGGCATAATACCAGAAGCTGCAAAATAGTTTTTTTAAATAGGTGAATAACAGTCTTGAAAATTTTTGTGTTAATTCTCAGACAATAACATGATTAAAATGAGATAAGAACAGAATGACAAGTAGCTCTGAGGCTCTCAAATCCCAGGGAGAAGGTCCTGAATTTTTCATGGCTCACAATTCCTCTTGAGCTCTCCTCAAACTCTGTCTAGCATTCTCTTCCAGTCCCTGGAAACAAGTTTGTCTTGCTTAATGAAAGGCAGGAGGAGAAAGGAGAAGGTGAATATAAATTGCTCTCATCTACAACACAGATAACTCAGGATCAAGGTGACCTGGTTGCTAATATTTTGCTTCATGATTCAGAGTAATCAGAGTTCTGTTTTATCCCTGAGACTGAGTGTCCATTGATTTATTTTTATTTGCCTCTCCTATGCTTCTGTCCTTGTTAATAACTGGTCAAAGTTCTTTCACTGGTCTGACCTAGACAAATCTCAGAGCCTGGTCTTGCCCTAGCCCTCTTTCCTGAACTGTACATCCTGTGGATAGATGTTGATCTCCTAGGACTGGCTCTGGGCTCTGCTTCCTTCTACGCACCCTAGATTCCTTTTACCACACTATCTTCCTGTACTCAAAGTCAAATGTGTGTTTTACCTTTGTCCCATGAATGAGTCTTTTTTGATTGCCTTTCTTCACCGCTTAAATGAGGGAAGGATTCCACCATAGGGTTATGGAGCTGGCCAAACACATAGCACCCAATATTGGACAGGTGACCTCAACAGCAGTTTATTATAATCAAATATATTTATAGCCTGGGGGAAGAGGACTCTGCACCACACAGGACACATGGAGGTTGCACTTGGGAACAGAGTAAGCCACAGAGGATGTGAAGAGGCAGCCTTTGTACTAACAGGAGGTTGGGGTGGCCTGTGGATAAGAGTGGCTTGTTTGGATATTCCATGGGCTGGAAGACAACTGAAGGTCACTGCTGCCACTACTCAGGATTATTCAGGAATCATTCATGCACCTTTTAATAAGGAGGATTGTTTCGTTAGAGGGCTCTATCTCCTGGGGAAAGAACTAAGAATCTGGCCATTAAATCCTCCTGGTTTCCCAGATCTCAATGCACATGTGATATGGAGCCTTAATTTTAGCCCTTAATACCATGAGTTCCATCCTCTCTCTTCTGCTCTATTTGTGTGTTTATGTCTACTTCATCCATTCCTGCTTAACACTGCTTTTGCCCTTCAGTCTCTTAGGACATCGTGGGATAAAGTCAATCCCCACCCACCACACTGATCTACATACAGCAGAATAGAAATCTCAGGATGGTCTGCCTGAATCCTTCATTTTCGAGCTTAGGGAACTAAGGTTTTGGAATACCCTGATCATAATCACGTAGCTAGCTATGAACAGAAAGAAGATTCTTATAAAGTACGACTGTGATGTTTTAAAACTAGAGAAGTCCCAGTTTTTTCAGGACTGGCATTGTATAGTGGTAGAGAGTTAACCTAGCATGTGCAAGGCTCTGGGTTTGATCCCCAACTCCACAAAAATGAACTTTTTTTCATTAGTAAATGGAATTAATATCATATTTTTAGAAGAAGCTATATTCTTAAGTGAAATTATATGTTCATAGTTCTTGGAAATTAAAAAGTTGTCCAACACAAGTTAAATATTAATAGCTAAGTAAATAATGATATATATTGGATGAGCTCTTAAGACCTCTACAAATTCAGAGTGTCGCCCAGTGACTACTAATAAACAATATGAAACCTAACTTTAAGATAATTCTAATTTCTATTTATAATCATGGAGGAATTGTTTATTTGAATAATCCCTGATGTGATCTTTCATGACTCTGACTTGTTCCTGCTGTTATTTTCCATAGATGTTAAAGTGTTTCTTCTTTCTGGCCCCTGGGAATTGCAATGACAGGATATGCAGCAATTTAGGAAATATTGGCAGCATGGGCCTGGTATTTTGGACTCTTTTTTTCTCTGCTGCAAACTCAGTTCAAGGCATCAGTAAATGTCTACTGAATAACGAATGTATTAAGATTAATATTATTAATATTAATTCATTAATATTATTAAGGTTTCCACAGAGGTCCATTTACTGGTAAAGATTACCTCCTGAGATATAATAGAGTCCACCTGGTTCAGACCAATATTGTCTCTTCTGTTCTTGTGTTCTTGACTGACACTGGCAAATGGGCAGAAATGTTCTTACTTTGTGTTCTCACACAGTAAGACAGAGAAGTGCCATGGATCAACCTTTTTGGTTTTACTATACCTGTATTATACAGGTTTTGCCATATAGATACTGCTATGCCTGTACTCTCTGGAGCCATTCCAGTGAAAAATACAAATTCCTAATTCGTACCTGTTTCCCAGAGACAGGGTTGTTGACTGAAACAGGTTGGAGAAGTTACAGGAAGTGTGCCCATTATAAGCTATTGGTGATATCTTAAATAAATAAGATAAATATTGTGATATATTGGTTTTCTTAGTGAAATGCAAATAGAAACACCCAAAGCAGAGGCCACCTGTAGCCATAACTGTCTTGAAAAAGTGCAGTATCTCTGCTTAGAAAGTGGGAAAGATTGACTCAGGAAGTATCATTTGGGAATAGCTGACACAAATTTTAAATTCTTATGTTTTTATAATGAAGTTGCTGCTAACAATAGTGACTATGTGAAAAGTGACCACAATCCCAAACTATTGATTAAGAGGTTAAACTCTTCTTTTTTGTTTCAAAGTTCACAAGCAGGTCTCTATTCCTGTAGGATTGTGCATTAGAAACAGGTAAAACAACCTTTCTCATGAGGCTTATTGATATTATTGATAGTATCCATGAACTTATGGCAGCCCTTTGTTGAAAGGTATTGCTTTCCTGGATATGATGCTATTGTGATAAAGTATTCATTTATTTGATTGACTGTAGGATATTTTGCAATTTTCATCCAAAAGTCATAAAATGCCTGAATCCCCACCTGCTGAAAAGGAACCCTAAGAACTACAACACTGGGATGCAGACATGTGTATCTCTGTAGTAGCTGGGACCCATTCAAAGTGACCTCCTTCCTTCTTCCTTGCCAGGCACACTGTGAATTACCCAGACATTCCAACCTTGTATATGAGGCTCTGCAGTTTCCACTTACAGGATATATAAAACATGTCTTCATATCAATACTAATATCATTTCAATTGAAAAGTCCATTTTTCCACCTGTCATTTTTTTTCAATCTATTTTTTCTGGCCCACCCACACATATGCAATACCTATTTGTTTTAATTTCATTCAGAAAAATTTCCCATTTTTCTACCAACAAACAAACCCTAAAGAATCAGGGAAAATAACACCTTTTATCTCTTGTCATACTCACTATTATGGTTTTCTATAGATCTTGGATTATAAAGTGGATTTTTTTTCATTAACATCATAGCTGCTGGTACTTAATTAGCATCTGGCTTCTAGTTTTAAGGGAGTTCAATGGAATGATGGAACTGGAAAGGATCATGGCCTCATTTTTGAGAGGAGCAAAGTTCAGGAATAGCTCAAACAAGAGCACAGGGTTTCTAGTTCCCATTGTGCATACTTTCCAAGACACTCTGAGGCTGCTACATATGTGGCATGATTTGAGGCAGTGCCAAGGCCCCAAACCCACTTCCCTGCTTGTCCTAATCCATGAGGACATTAATCCTTTGAATTTGAGGAAGTTCTGTGTTGCAAATGTTTTGTAGAACACCAATATCTTCTGGGGGAGTCCCACATGAAGCCTATTTTTACCAACTTCTTAGATAGCTTCTAGAACATTCTCAGGAATCATTCTAGTTTAGGGGATGGCATACATTGAGGTTGAAGAAAATGGATATTAGTGTGGTTCGTTTTTGACATTCCCAGTTGTCTTCAGTCTTTACAAGCTGAGATGAGGAGTTCAAAATTCAGAAAAGTTAAGTACTTTATCCAAGATCGACAGACTTGTTGGACAAATATCTAAAAAAGTAACCATCTCACACTGTACTCCTTCATAGTCTATACTTGTGCTGGATTTCTTTCAAATTTTGAAGCCAAATGCTTGGGTGGATTGCCCTATGTAAAGGAGGTGTGTCACTTTGAAGACAGGTGTGGTATCTTCAGGGTCCAGCGAGAATCTGGTATACCCATCCCAAATGGACAGAAACAGGATATGTGGAATAACACTTCACCCCCTGTGCAGCTATTTAGAGTACCTTGTCTGTGTCCAATAGAAACCAGGATCAGAGGAGTGACATTAAGCCATCAATTCCTACCCTCCCATCATCTATAATCATTGAATAATTGATAGGACAGTTGCTGTGGGTTAACCTGTGAGTGTTGTAGGAGCTCAAAAATGAGTGAATCTGTGGTTAGAAGAGTTCTGTGGTAAAGGAAGGTCTTTCCAAGGACCAAGCAGTGGAAATTTGGTTGGGGAGTGGGAGATAGGATGGTGTTTTCAAAATAGCATAGTACTGGAGGTCTGAAGGCTTTCATCCATTCTGGTTGTCACTATTCAACAAATTAATTGTGGGAATTATGAACAATATTTTCATCTCTTGACTAGGTCTTAAAATGAGGGAATAAGACTAGATGGTCTCTCAGGTCCCTTCCAATACTGATATTTAAACATTTTAAACTATGCCAATTAAGTAGAGTGGTTTTGGGTGAAACTGGGACATGTTATGAGGACCAGTGATGCAGAGACTTCTGCAGATGGCACAGAGGCCTAGGGCCCTGTGTGCTTTGTCCTGGATACTTTCACTCAGATAGCAAAAAATATTGTTGCTATTATATTTGTATTTTAGTGGTATATAATTTGTTCCTAATGTCACCCTGAAAGTTCATTAAAGGTAATATTCTTGAAGGTAATGCCTAATTAATACTGTGCTGAAAACAGTGTCTACAACATGTTTGATGCTCCATAAATATTTGCCAGAAAGAATTGAACAGAATGTTTAAAGTATTTGTTGACTTTTGGGGACATGAGGAAGTTGGTGCTACCAATTGGGAGGTAAGGGAAGTGGGCAAAGAAAGGAGAAGTAGCTGTGGTAATGTGGGGGTTGGGGAAAAAAGAACTGGGATTTTGCCTTGTCTGTCTGTAATTCTCCTGCTGTGAATGGTCCTAAAAGATGGTCCCTTGCTATAACCATATTTCTGTGGTCTTGAATGTAATTCCATTTCTGAAGCAGCACTACTACTACTGAAGTCTAGAAATAAAAAATTTAAAAAAAAAAGTGAAAGTGTAGGTTTCAGACTAATTGCCTATTTTCTTTGAGGTCCTGTAGGCTAGCACTCTGGATATGTGAATTAGCACATTGCTAGGCAAAGATCATTGATGTAGAAAATTTTCCTTGTATCTTACCTCCCATAGAAGATCATTTGAGTACATTTCTTTCCCTCCTTGAATTTTTGCTTGTTAAAACTGAGGCTTCAGTGATGTTCATGGAGTTTTTAGCCAACAGTTCAATTAAAACCTCCCAAGGGTATCCTTTCCTTGTTAGGACTATAAGTGATCCGACTTAACGTGATTTTTGGTCTTTGCTAATGGAAGTATAGGCTAAGAACAAGTGTGGCTACCTTGGAAACGTGTTACATTTTTTGATTTCCATACTTTATCTACTTAATTCTGCTCCTTAAAAGATGTGGTGTGCATGTGTAAGTATTGAAAGCCCCACACAGCTCTTCTTGAATATGTAAGTAAATTAATTGCCTTGGAAAGGTCATCGATAGCTTTAAACATGATAAATTATGAGATTCAAGGAAATGAAATTCTTCCACTAAAATCCCTCTATTATTTCCTATGTCTAAAACATACAAGACCTTTGGTGTAGGACGGTTTTCTCATTTCTCACCCCCCACGTTGCCTGACAATTTGTTTTATCTACATCCTGTGTAGAGCTCTTCCTTCATTTTCTCCAGGGAATTTGGATTCACTATGATTATTGTAGCTCTGCAATTAATTCCATTTCTGTAAGGAATGGGACTTTTTCCCAACTTCCATAAATCTAAATGAATGGGATGAAATAAAAACAAATAAATAAATCTCTTGCCAACTCAATATATGGGAATTATTAAAGGTAGCCTCACTAGATAGTCAATAGACTTTTCTTTTTCTGAGGTTCTCAGGAAATCTACATTATTAGGAGGTTAGAATCTATAATGTCTTTAAATGTACCATTCATACCATTCTTCCTGCATTGTGTTATAGATTGCTAATTTCATTCACAATAAGGAAACTGTGATCTTTCGACTTATTATAGTGCCTGGGTCTAGTAGAGGAAAAGCTAATTCTAATTCTAACCACTACTTTTTGCATGAAATCTGACAAGCCATTTCAATTCTTAGTGCATCTTGGTTCCCTATCTATGAGGAAAGTAGAATAGGTATTCTTTTCTTTTGTGGAACTGCAAGAGAGGTAGGAAAATGAGAGGTGAAGAGAGAACCTCCTTACTTTTAGAATATTGAATTAAAAGTTGGTACTTTACCCACACTTTGGACAGAATTTAATTCCCCAGAGGGAAATATGTTATTTTCACTTAAATTAAATGATAGGCATTTTAAAGTCAGGGATTGTGTCTTTCCCATATTACCTAAAATTGTGTAGTGCATATCCTCAAAAATTGCAAATTTCTCTTTCATAGACTGTCTAATTTTGGTACAATCTCAGTTTGTTGAATTAATTTGTCTGGATAGAGTTCCAAGGTGTCTGCCAGGAGAGAGGAATGTTTGTGTCCCTCCAAAATTTATGTGGAAACTTAATCCTCAATGTAATATGTGTTTAGAAGTGGATCTTAGAGGTGACTAGGCAGAGCCCTCATGAATGGGATTAATGCTCTTCATAAGAGCTTGAGGAAGTCATTTGGTTCCTTGTTTGGCCATGATTATGCCCTTATAAGAAATTGCACAAAGTTTCTTGCTCTCTCTGGTCTCTGCCTTGTAAGGGTATGGTAAGAAGACAGCTGTCTGAAAGCTTTTGAAGGGAGCCTTACCAGAGACACCTTACCTGACAGCACCTTGATGTTGGATTTCCCAGCATTCAGAAGTGTGAAAAAAAATAATTTCTACTGTCTAAATCATCTGGTCTATGGTATTTTTGTTAAAGCAGTCTGAAATAAGGTCTTTGAAGAAATAATACAAATTGTAAGTAAATGATCAGAAGGAATTCCTCCGAGTTACAATGGCCCCTCATCCTCAATGACTGGCTGTTATGTGTTTAAGTGGATAACAGTTTTTTTATACTTTTCTATAGAGACAGGTTCTTTGAAATCCGACCAGGTGTTGGATAAACATAGTGTTCAGAGTACAAAAGTATTTTAAACAATTTTTATCTCTCTTTGGAGAAAGAATATAAGTTTTTATATAACCACCCAGAGCCATGTAAAGATGCATAATTTTAAATTATGCATACAATTTGAAATATTGACACCCTAATTTTCCAAATTGTCTTATGTAAAAGTAGGAAATTGGTGGTTCAGACTTGCTGCCGTGTGAGTTTGCTCATTTGGGGGTGTTGTGCTATAACATTAGAGAACAGGCTTTCCCAGCTGGTGAACTGGTATCTCCAAAGATCCTGAAACTTCACTTGGCCCAGGTCTAGTTCTATTATTTCTCCCAACTTCTCCTCTTTTTAGTTTCTGCTATTTTCCAGGGACTTGATGTATTCCTTTCTATACCTTTGGTGTCTCAAATTTCCAAGGTATAGAGATTACTTTCATAAAAATATTTTGAAATCCCAGTCAGAACTTTTGTTTTTTCTTGCAAATGGAATTACCCAGGTTTTAAATTTTTATTTATTTTTTATTGCAATGCACATTTCCTTAGTGAGCATCCATTTGAGAAATTTAGTCAGTGTAAAGGCAGGAAAGACCTTCTTTCTAGTCAAACAAGAATTCAGAGCCCTTTCCTCTCTCCATCTAAAGAAAGATGTATTTCACAAATCTCTCAGGAACTGAGTCCTGTCTAAGTTTGGACTGTGGGCTCCTTAATGTTGTTGGCAATTACTCTTCACCTCCTTCACCCAGTTTAAACATAGTAATTGTTGTCATTTTTTTTGTTCCCTCAAGTTCAGAGTCTGCTCATCTTTCTGTCTCCCCTAGAATTTCTTTTGTGTAGCTAGCAGTTCCTGTCACAGACAATCCATTCTTGGAATTCTGTTTGGTCAGGGTTGAACAACACTGTGAACCAGTCATGGGCATCACTAACTATACCTGTCAATGACATGGGGGAAAGTGATGATTAATGACAATCTCTCTTCTATGAAACCTGGCATCAGGAATGAAACTTCAGGTAGGTTTTCATTCCCAGGAGCAGCTCAAAATACATTTATTTATATCTCACAAAATTGGACTCAGCTGATTCAGAACTGGCACTATTCTGCTTGTACTCTTTCACATTTATCCCAGATGAATTGGAAAACAGTAGCTGCTGACTAATAATTATATAATCAGGATCAGGGGAAGGTGTTGTTCACTTATTTAGAAGAATAGTAAGAACTTTAGCAAACTAGTTCCTAAGGTTATTCATCCTCAGGCACAGAGAGATGATTTTAATAGTCCTCTTCTGTCCTTCTTCATCTCTCCAAGGTGTTGGTTGGATGGGATGATCTCATAGTTCTGAAACTTCATGATGTATGTTATAGGTTTTTTCATTCCCAGGAGAAGCTCAAAATACATTTATTTATATCTTATAAAATTGGGCACAGCTGATTCAGAACCAGCGATACTCTGCTTGATTCAGCATGTTTGGTGAGTTTTAGCATCAGTCTCGGCAATACAGTGAATATTTCTTGGGAAATATCAGAAATGTTGGTTTCTAGCACTTTCCAGATGGCAAAATGCCAAATATATAGAATTTACTATATCATTATGCATTTATAATTCACTAAGTTAAAATATAGTCAGCATCCTGCAACTAATTCATAAGAATTACACAACTGAAATCTCAAACAGATTCCTATAGACTGAATTCATATGTTGTATTCATAATTTCTTACATGATGTCATTTGGAGTTGGGGCCTTTGAGAGTTAGTTGGGTTTGTATGAGGTCATCATCAGATTGGTGCTCTTATAAAAAGAGATAAAAGGACCAGAACTCATTCTCCATCATGTGAGTACATGCCTCGAAGCCACCATCTACAAACCAGGAAGAAGACCCTCATCAGGACCTGATCGTGGGCTTTCTGGTCTCCAGAAATATGATAAATAGTTTTGTGTTGTTTAAGCTACCCAGTCTATGGTATTCTGTTGTAGTAGACCAAACTGACTAAAGTACAACTCAAGAAAACCTCTTGTTCTTTCTGGATTCCATTGTCTACAAGTGGCCTTATCACCTCCTGGATCACTCCTGTACCCTTCTTACCCCTTTATAGCATAGCTTCAGCATTCATTTCTTAACAGTATCCATCAACCATCAAAACCAATGATCTCTGCTTAATGCCCTTTTCCTGTTTCTTTAATTTTTTATAATAATTTTTATTTAATTATACATAATTATACATGGGATTTGTTATAACATACTTATACATGTACTTAACATAATATGGTCAGTTTCATTCCCTAGTACCTTCCTCTCATCCTCCCCTCCTTCTATCCCCTGTCTCCCTTCTTCTATTCTACTGATTCCCCCAATGTTTTATTTTCCTCTTTTCTTTCTAGTTCCCATATATGAGAGAAAACATATGACCCTTGGCTGAGTGTGACTTACTTTGCTTAACATTAGGCTCTCCATTTCCATCCATTTTCCTGCAAAATGACATATTTCATTCTTCTCTGTAGTCACATAAAACTCAATTTTGTTTGCGTGTGTGTGTGTGTATCACATTTTATTTATTGATTTATCTGTTGATGAACATTTAGACTGACTTCATAACTTGGCTATTGTGACTTGTGCTGTTGTAGACATGGGTATGCATATATCATTATAGTATGCTGACTGTGCTGTAGGTATTTGCTGAAGTTCTTACTTTAGATTATATGGTGGTTCCATTCCTGGTCTTTTGTTCTCCTCAATTTCCTAATCACAAGGAACGTTGTCATCCTTGTTTATAGAGTCATGGGCTTCTTGGGTCTTTCTCTGATTTTTCCTTTTCTGTTTCTTTGAAACAAAGAATTGGGGCTTCCTTTATTTCTAACTTCTAAATCATCAGTTTTATATGGGGGAAGAAATAGGACCCTAAAATTAATAGACCAGGAGACTTCCAACATCCCTATGGCCCACATTTTTCTCATGTACCATGGATTAGAATTTTGTGGGGGAGAAACTGTGCTGTGGCCCATGAAAGCAACTGGCACAATGGTGAACATAAAGTCATCAGATAGTAATTCTCTTCACAGGTGCTATTTACTAGAGGATCAGAGGAAGCTGAACAATTAGGGATTTACTTTAATTTCCACTACAACCAGAAAGTGACTCTTCTTGTCTAATGGGAAGAGTCCCTCTTATCATCAGAATGCCCCAAAAGATGTTAGTATCATAGAGATCCATAGCCACCATGGATTCTGCAAGAAGTAAGAAGTGGGTTTGTTTCCATCAAACAATATGGAACAAAAACATACAACACAGGAATTCTGGCTAGACTGTTCTCCTAGCCACATTGGCTTTCATATGTTATGAGTCTGTCTTACTGAAAAGACCTCTAAAGAACAACAGACTCTACTGTTTCTTCTCTTCTAATGGTGTACGGCATGTAAATATGCTGAGTAAATGCTAATGGTTCTCATCCAGTTCAAATATGAGTAAGACATAGTCTTTGCCTTTCAGATGAGAAGGTGAGACAGACAAGTAAAAAATGAGTGCATGCAGCTTAAATATAGAGGCAGCCTGGGTGTTATCAACAGATGATAAATAAGGAAAATATGATATATATAATGGAGTACTATTTAGCCATAAAGAAGAATAAGAAGAATGAAATCTCTTCATTTGCAACAAAATGGAAGGAAATGGAAGACATCATATTAAGTAAAATAATCCAGACACAGAAATATAAGTATCACATGTTCTCTCTCTGATGCAGAAACAAAAAAATGTTGACCTTAAAGTAAAATAGTGATTACTAGAGACTAAGAAAGGTGCTAGGAGGGGTGGGGGTTTGAGTTTAGAAGAAGGTAGTTGGATATGATCAATGAAAGCCACATGCATGTATGAAAAAGTGAATCCAACACTGAATCCAACTTACATGTATAATTAATGTTTCAAAAATAAAATAACAAATGCAACAGAATCACTTGCAGTTCAGAGGTTCTATCAGAGGAGCCACAGGGCTCCTCTTCATCACTTGTTAAACTTATGATGCTACCAATTTTTTTCTTGGTTTGTACATGTTAGTTTTTACTCTCATCAGATCTTATATTTGTTACTTGACAAATGATAAATACCATCTGACAGGTGTGCAAATACTCCTTAAACAACCATTTGTCAAGAGGCCTGGTACTATAAAGATGCAGTGCTTACCCTAAGTAGAAATAGCTTCAGCAAGAGAAAGACCTGGAAACACAGTGCAGAGTAAACGAGGAAGGTGTTACCCACATAATTTTCCATGGTGTTTTTTCCAAACACCATTTATCCTTACATTTTCAAATGCTTTAGTTACTTTGTAGAAGGTGCATGTCAAAAGTGCAATATTAACAGGCTTACATTGGTGACTGATGATATTACTTTGGACATTGTTTTGCAGTCCATAGGGTGAAAGTAGAATAGTTTAAATAAGGAGCCAATTATACAACTGTAAAAGAAAAAGAAATCTAAGTACTTTCCCCCTATTTCACTAGTATAAGATTTAATTTTAACATTATCTTTCACCTCAATAAAATTGTTCTTTTAAAAGTCATTTTTATTAAATATTAAATAGAAAAGGATAGTGTGAAATATATGTATGCGATATGAAATAACAAATATCTTGCCATCAAGATTAAGAAGTATAACTTTGAAGCCCTCCTAAGTTTATCAGTTTCTCCTTCCTCTAAAGTTACTTATCCTGAATTTTGTATTTACAATTCTCTCATTCTTCTTTCAGTCTTATCACATGTATTTGTTCTCAATGAACATGTCACTGGTTTTGCGTATTTCTTAATGTAATAGTGATAGGATGACACTGCATATACTCTGTTTTAAAAAAAGTTAAGTTTGCCCACTCTCAAAGGACTGTTCACATGCAGACGTTACTCAAAATCCAGAGCCGTGTCTCCTCCAAGTTTCCAAGGAAGAGATTTGTTGTTCTTACCTTCATTCCTTTTAGTTTAAGATATGCCTTCTCTCTGTTTTTTTTTTTTTTTTTTTTGCTTCCTTTTTTTTTTTTTTTGATTGGAGATTTAACTCAGGGGACTCTAACACTAAATTATATCCCCCGCCCTTTTTATTTTTCATTTTGAGTTGGTGTCTGACTATTTTACCCAGACTGACCTTGAGCTTGTGATTCTGCTGCCTCAGTCTCTTGAGTCCCTGGGATTGCTGGTGTGCACCACCATGCCTTCTTAAACCTTGCTTTGACATCAGAATTGATCTCTCAATTGCAACATGAACAGTAAAAATATCTACTTCAGAAGAAATTTCACATTCTACCCACAGGCACATGGGCTTGTTCTAGGATTTCAACTACACAATCATTGAAGACCACAATAATGAAGAACTAGTATAATTCTGTAAATCTTGAGTTATTTTCCAGAAATCCACAACAAGCAGGAAAAGGTAAGTAAACTTAATTGAACCAGGTTCCATTCTTTCCTACAATCTTGTCTCACTTTGACACAGATTCTATAGTGTACATATTCTCATGCTTTTCTTTCTTTCTTTTCTTAGATGGGGGTCCCACTTCAGCCTCCTGAGTAACTTGGACAGTAGGTGCATGCCATCATGCTTGATTCTTTCTGCATTTGGAGACATCAATTCCTGGTCTCCTCTGTGATAGCTTATACAATTCTCATCACCATGCACCTTTCCAAAAAAAAAAAAAAAATGCAACTGAATTGGACAATTTAAATCATTCCTGGAAGAGGGAGTCTTGCTCAAAAGAAAGCAGTCCACTTCCACTCTGTATACCACAAAGGATCTTTTACATCATCACACTCTATTATTTTTAGCTTCTAACACCTCTGTACCCAGAAAAAGGATCATTGCTGTACATTTGCATATCTCATGGTCCTTCTGAAAAAGAAATGTTCTTTGAATAATGAGATGGTCTGCTACCAAGGCAAAATCAAGTGTTTACTTCTTGCGGTAGAAAATTCTGTGGATGCTCCAAAACGATGGGGTTTCCATGTTCTTGACTTCTCATTAACATGAGATGACTGTCTTCATTCAGTTCTATTTGCATATTTAGTAGACATCTGATACAGAATGTGGCCAAAACACAACTCTTGATTTCCTTCTCTTTTCTAGATTTCTCTGACCTCTCTACTCTTCATCTCATGAGTGGGCAATCCCCTAGGATTTGGTTGCTCAAATAGTAATCTCTGTATCTTCCGTGATTCATCCCTTTCCCCCTCCTTCCAAGCCATTAACTTTTGTCTTATTGTTTCCATATGGAATATACCCTAAATCCATCCATTTCTTTCCCCTCTGGACATGTGGTCCAATAACCCTCTGCATGGTTTTTTTTTTTTTTTTTTGCTTGCATTCTTGTATTCCCTAGAAACCTGAGATTTTTAAAGTGAAATTCAAGTTATGTCATTTTTCCTTCTAAAAACCAAACAGTGTTTTCTACTATACTTAGAATAGCATTTCGATTTTTTTCCATGGTTTACACCATGAAAGAAGAATCCTTGATTCTTAGTGGCTTATTGGCTATGGAGGGAGAGGAGGTGTCAAGATGGAGAGTGATGTTTCACAGGATGTCCAACATAGCATTGTTGACAGTAATCAACTCTGCTTCTTTAGTTCAAATGCTGGGAACAGACTTCTGCTTAAATCACTTTCTGGAAAAAAAAAGAGAGAAATTAAGGTTGAATTGGGGAATGAGACTGGAAGAAGCATGAATAAAAGACAGGAGGGAAAATTAAAGAGGAGCAAGTGATATTACACATGTTCGGAAAAGAAATTTTGAAGGATAAACATATCCTTACTTGTAAGGAAGCAAAATATGTTAGATTCATCTTAGGTTGTTGCTTCTCAGATAGTAACCACCTAAAAGAACATGCCTCATGGGAACGTGGCCAAGAGTAGTCTGTTAACATGTAGACAGGTATATCAATTTGCCCCTGTATCTGGGTCATTGGTAACAGAGTGGGAGTGTAGGAATTTTATATGGCTTACACACACCTGCAAGGTAATAGGGTTCTCAAAGGGCACCAATTTCCCAAAGATGTTTTGCCCAGTGTGGTATGGTTCAAGTGCTATTCCATGGGGACATCAAGCAATCCTAGGAGATCAAGGTGATGGACAAAGCAACCCCCTTTAAAAGGGAGCAGTTCCACAGACATGCTACCTTAGCTCCATGGCACTGGAGTCCATGAACTATAAGATGAAACAGAAACTGCTCCAACCAATTCATGTCTCAAGAAAGTCTAAGCTGAATTTATCTGCTGAGGCATTTTGGATAGTTTTTATGGAAAAAGTGATAACCCTACTTAGAATGAAAAGCCAGAAGTAGGGCCAGAGGTCAAGAAGGCCTGTTTCCTTTGGTTGACTTGTCAGATGGAAACTTTGTCGTCCTTATGGGTAAATAAGTTTGGGGTGGGGCTCCATCTCTGGCTTCTTCACCACTAGAGCAAAGCAGGGGGTCTTACTGCACAGGACTCAGAAGGCAGCAAACAGGCTGTTCCAGTTGATGAAGGTTAGAAGGGCAAATAGAGGCTGTCCTATTAATTAGCTCTGACTTCCTGGGAGGGCAGATAGGCAACCTGTGATGAAGATGAAGGGGTGACAGAAGCTGTCAGAAGGAACCTGAAGGCATTTTGATGTCAGGCTTTCCTGCAGCCCAGGAGGCCAGCACAAGTCCTCAGAAGACTCCTGAACACTAGGAGAGGAGGCTCAGGGAACAGGGAAGAGATTTATTTGCTTTAATATTTGCTCCCAAATAATACCATTTTATTTAAGTTTTTAATGTTACCATTTTAAATTATGCAATAAAACACTATAATGTTATAATGAATATTGTAATGTTATAATTTCACATTTTAATATTATAATTATGATCATATTTCTAATTATATATATAATTCTTAACTACATAGATGATAGGGTACAAATACACACACAAGTACACATACATTTTTCAGGTTCACATTTCTGAGATCTAATCTTTTACATGGTTACTCTCTTAGAAGTGGCAGTCTAGTTTGAATCAGATAGGTTTTGTTTTCTTCTAAGTAATATTTGCACACTCACATAAATATTTGCATGTTTGATATCTGTGGCCATGTTTGAGGAACAAAGCTTGTAGCTCTATCAGATATATCTACCACTTACATTCAACCCTGGTCACAGCCAGGTAGGCCTAACTCAGGCATGGAGTCCACGTGTCCACCTGCTGGCACATTACCTAATCCAAGACTAGTTCCCAGAGTTATTCAGAGTATGCATGTCATACTTCTTGTTCTGCCTGGTTGTCCATCAAGGTACTTGACTGACATCAGATGATGCAACTGTTTTTGCATGTGGCTTTTTTCCTCCTGAAGCACTTTATTTTTTTCCCTGACCATCTGTCTGGCACTGAGTAAGTCATTTCACTTTTTGGGGCCCTTGTGTTCATCCTCTGTGAAATGATGAGATTGAACTGTTTGACCTCAGTACACTAAGTGTTCCTTTTTTATGATGTTTATCTGACTTCTCAAACTATGAGGGCTCTTTCCATTTTTCATTTACTCCTCTCAAAACTTCTGTTTTTGTTCAAGCTAGAACCCAATGGCCTTCATTTCTGCCACATAGGTGCCAAACAGCAGTCAAGGTAGTGATTGATGACCTGCTAGTTATTTGCATGGTTCTTTGTAATTCAAGCACAACAAATGCAGGAATAAGCAAGATAGTTTTATTTACAGATTGATGATCCCACCCTCAGAATTTCTGATTTAGGAGGTCTGAAATAAAACCTGATCCTTTGCATATCTAACAAGTTCCTTTGCTGCTACTGCTTGTATCCTTTGAGAAGCACTCATCTGGACTAAGAACAGGGGACTGCACATCCTTGGCAAGAGAAGTGGCAAGTGAAAAGAGATTGATGGAAATACATAAGACCATGGCATGCCTGGAAATTTCATTGTCCATTTGTCTGGAACATACATCACAAAGTGAGCAAATAATAGGAAAAGATATTATAAATAGCTATAAAAATGAGACTAAAATAGTTGGACTGTATCCTGAAAGGATGTTGAGAAAAGATAGTGGAAGATTTGAGGGAAGGTCATGATATTTGCAATTTATGACATTCTGTGTGCTCGGTGGAGGAAATCCTGGACGGGGTACACAGTGGAAGCCAAGAGGCTAACCAGCAGATGGAGTTGAACAAGAGAGGTGAATGACATGGAACCAACATAGTGGTGATGAGGATTCAGAGTTTGAGACTTTCAGAGCTGAAGGTATAGCTCAGTGGTAGATCATGTGTGTGGCCCTTGTTCAATCCCTGACACTTGGCTGGGGACAGAGAGGGGGTTAGAGAGAGAAAGAGAATATGAGATACAGATACTTAAGACCTATGTGGAGATTTAGTGGACAATTAAATATGGAAGAAAGTTTAAAAAGAGTTTTATAACAAATTTCAAAAATTTTCATTGGACTCTTCAGTGTCTCTTTGTCTTTATCTTTCCAGCTTTGAATATGTCTAGATGTTATATATATATATATTTACTTTGCAAATTTTAGTTTTCTATTTTTTCATTTCTCTTTCTGGATATTCAATAGATTTAGTGGATTGATTGAAGAAAGGGTTAATACAACTGTCATAAGGGAAAACAGTATTTATCAAAATTCTTGGGACAACTGTATATGCATTAGCATTGTCTTTGGGGTCTGTCTTGATGACATAAGTTGGTCCCCAAATAGTTGGTCCACAAGGTTGGTTGGTTGAAAACAAGGCCATATTATAGTCACAAAAACCTATCTGTATAAGATCATAGATCAAAGTGCAGAAGTTGTAGTTACTACTGCTTCCTTTTCTTTTTTCTCTTTCCTGCATCTCTAAATTCATGCACACCAACACAAGTACCGTACAAGACTGTCTATATCACCCAGTTTTCTCCCAACTCCCATGACCATATTTCTCTTACAGCACTTTACAAACGGAACTGTCAATTTTCTCTGTGTGCATCTGCTTCCCTTCTAGCCTGTGAGGACCTCCACAGAAGGAACTGTTAGGAGAGAGGAGTACAGGAGGTGAATTATCCCTCAGGTTCCAGGTTTTATCCCAGGAACTGTCCTGGTGAATGAAGTTTTAAATTCATGCAGAGAAAATTTTTTATTTCAGGATATCTGCAAAACTCTTAGTAAGTATGACCTTGCCCTAGCTGGTTGGAGTTCCCAGAAGATCCCAAGAACTTTCTTTCCCAGAGGATTCTAGGACAGAAAAAAAGTTGCCTGTACAACTTTCCTGACTCAAATTATGTCTGTGGCTTTGCCCTGAACTAACTTTACCTCCAAGATAGTATTCTGAAATACACTAGGTAAGCCAGGTACTGGTGGAACTGCTCTGGTTACCTGGTCACCCCTTCCCACCACCTTTCCTGGTAGAATGTTTCCATCTAATACTGAAGAGAGGGTTTCTCAACAATTGTTTCTAAGTCCCATTTTTTAATTAAACATTTTAATTAAGAAACTGGGTCACTCAATAAAGTTTTTAAATTTACCTTCTGTTATTTCCTCCTGCCAAGAAGGTTTGATGGAGTCCCAGTTTCTGTGGTTTATATTAGAAAATACAAGTATGTAAAGTACTCTTCTTAAATATACTTGCCCCTGTAGACATTTGGATGGCAACTGTACAGAGTTGCCAGCTGTGTGGGTAGAGTTGGAAGCTGCTGACACCAGGTCCTGAGCACTTCACCTCAGATGGGTGAAGTTTGGCACCCTTTGCCTGCCTGGAGCCATTATCACTATGATTAATCTGAGCAAGAGTGGGTGTGAGCTGAGATCCTAAATTTTAGTTTTCCCTAATTATGACCTCTACTATAAATCAAGTTTACAATTAGTTTACAATTAAGTATTCTGACCTTGGATTGGGAATTCTATGACCCAGATTTAATGCCTAATTCTAGAATGTTTTAGGAATAGGGCAAAATCTCAAAGCTTCTGTTTTGTTCTCCTTATAGGCACAAATCTACAGTTGGATTATTAGCTAATGTTTTTTTTTTCCATATTTTCTTTTCTTTCCTTCTCTGGTTTGCACAATCTGGTTTGACCCAGCCATTGCTTGAACACTTAAATCACTTTCTCCAAAGACCTTTAAAAAGTGATTGTTGTACATTTTTCTTGTCCTCTTCTCTGTGGGAAATGCTACATAAGGAACAAAAACAGGCTAAAAGTTTAGCTTTGGGGGAAAATGAAAGTAGCTTTTCTCCTTAGCGTTAACAAGGCATCAAATTTGCTCCCTAAATTTATATTCATTGAAGATCAGATAGATTGTATTTGGATCCTAGAACTATGTTGATCCTTGATCCATGTAAACATTTCTTCCTATAGGTTTTCTGCTCACCTTTATTCAGGTTTTAACCTGTATAAGCTGCAAATTCAAATCAATCTTGTATTACTTTTTTAATGATATAACTTGGTTGGGATAATGCTGGATCCCTCCACTTGAGTTTCTTAGTCCTGAATCTTCATTTTCTGCCAAATCAAATCATACTTGTGACTTAACTCTGATTTGGTGACAGATAATAGGCACCATTTAAAAGGAGATCTTTCTTGTATATAGCAATGTGCCTATAGACCATAAGTATAAAATCAAGAAATAAATACCATATTATATGTGATGGATGTGCAGAAGTCTACAGACTCTTAGTTGAGGGTGTAGGAAGTCCAAAAGTCTAATCTTATCATTTCACAGAGGATGAACATGAGTCCCCCCAAAGTGAAATGACTTACTCAGTGCCAGACAGATGGTCGGGGAAAAAATAAAGTGTTTCAGGAGGAAAAAGCCACATGGCAAAAACAGTTGCATCATCTGATGTCAGTCAAGTACCTTGATGGACACCCAGGCAGAACAAGAATTATGACATGCATACTCTGAATAACTCTGGGAACATGTCCTAGTTTAGGTGACCTGCCAGCATGTGGACAGGTGGACTCTATGACTCAGTTAGGCCTACCTGGCTGTGACCAGGGTTGAATGTAAGTGGTAGATATATCTGATAGAGCTAGAGGCTTTGTTCCTCAAACATGGCCACAGATATCAAACATGCAAATATTTATGTGAGTGTGCAAATGTTACTTAGAAGAAAACAAAACCTATTCGATTCAAACTACACTGCCAC
The DNA here is from genome assembly GCA_020662805.1 of Glaucomys volans. Classification (NCBI taxonomy): domain Eukaryota; kingdom Metazoa; phylum Chordata; class Mammalia; order Rodentia; family Sciuridae; genus Glaucomys; species Glaucomys volans. Next base: position 162,892 of record JAJEJO010051747.1, read on the forward strand.
TTCTAAGAGAGTAACCATGTAAAAGATTAGATCTCAGAAATGTGAACCTGAAAAATGTATGTGTACTTGTGTGTGTATTTGTACCCTATCATCTATGAGTTAAGAATTATATATATAATTAGAAATATGATCATAATTATAATATTAAAATGTGAAATTACAACATTACAATATTCATTATAACATTATAGTGTTTTATTGCATAATTTAAAATTGCAACATTAAAAACATAAATAAAATGATATTATTTGGGAGCAAATATTAAAGCAAATAAATCTCTTCCCTGTTCCCTGAGCCTCCTCTCCTAGTGTTCAGGAGTCTTCTGAGGACTTGTGCTGGCCTCCTGGGCTGCAGGAAAGCCTGACATCAAAAATGCCTTCAGGTTCCTTCTGACAGCAGCCATCACCTCTTCTTCTTCATCACAGGTAGAGATTAGTTAACTAGGTTAAATTTTCTTCTTGGCTAACGCTATACATTGAAAAAACCCCTTGAAATGCAAAATAACATATTATATGATATAGTCTTCCAGTGTGCATCTTGCTTGCTACCAGTTTCCACATGAATACACAAGGTAACTGCTTGTTTCCAAGGGTTTGTAGTCCCCAGAGTGGCAATGCTGGGAGGAAGTATGGACCTTTAAGAGATGAGCGCTGATGGAAGATCCTTAGGTCATTGGAGGTACTGCCCTCACTATTAATCAACATAGTTCCTGTGAAACCTGAGTTCACTTTCATGTTATTAGAAGAACAAACCTGACCCTTATATTGCTCTGTGACTTCCTCTTTTGAGATGTGATATCTTCTTCCCATATGTGATCCCCCACATGCCATCTGCCATGACGCCCTCACCAGAGCCAAACTAATGCCAGAGCCATGCCCTTGAATCTCTAGAACTATAAGCCAAATAAACCTCTTTTCTTTTTGAAGTTAGTCTGTAGTACTGTTAGTTGTAGTAACAAAAAAATGGATTAGTACACTGATTCTTCTCAAGTGCTTTCTTGTATACTTTCATTTATTGGCCAATTGCTTTATGATAACCATGCATTAAGTTATTTAATTATGTTTATAAAATGTGGGCAATACAGAATAATATTATATGTATAAATTAAAGATATTTGCTATTTAGGGATATTCTGCCCCCTCCCCTTTGCTAGCAATATCCTGGTGGGAAGGAATATCAAGGTGCTTGGTCTCATACTACATAAAGCCTGAGAGTCCTAGAAGCTGCTTCTGCTGGATCATTTCTCCTGGTGTTCCCTTTTTGCTTAGAAGCAGGCCCAGAATCCAAAATTGGATAATCAACCCATCTGTCCATGGAGCAGTGTATGGGCTGGGATGCTTTGTGGCTGGAAACAGGAGATGAATGAACTTATTGTGGGTTCAAGCAATTAATATATGATGCCACATAACAAAGGACCTGGAGGGACATGGTTGGGTGGTGGAGGAGGGGGTCACTGGATCAGAATATCACAGAGGACATAATGTATCACTTTCAGCTATCCTCAAAGGTTTGTTCTCCAGTTTGTCACCCCATGGTCTCTAACAAAAACAAATTTTAAAAAGCATATAAAGCAGAAAGTGAGGGAGTAACCAGGAAAATTTGAAAACTAATTCTCCTTTCCTCTCCTTTCCTTTCTGAAACAAACACTCCCCAAAGCATCCTCGGGAGACTTCCCTTAGTGTCTCACTGCTTACACTGGGGAAAGGGAAACAGGAAAAATGGGTGCCTGGCATTCTCAGCCAAAATCCGAGGGAGCAGATTCAGTCAGCAAGGAAGAAGGAGGGAGAGGAATGTCCATTGAGTGTTAAAAGTGTCTTCCACAGTCAGAATGAATAAAAGAACAATAAACATTGTTGGAGTTTATTCATTCATTCCCTTGGTCACATCAGCAGGAGCCCAGTAGCTGATATTGCCATGGAAACGAGGCAGGAACAGAGCTGCCTAGTTCCTGTCTGTTCCAAGCTTTGGATCCTGTAAATTCTCAGATTTTAAAAGGCTTCTTGCTTACGTTGGTGGTTTGCTCTTTACAACCAAAGGCCCCCTGATTCCCGGACTACCACATGGGAAGTCAGATTAAATGGGTTCTGACATCAGTCCTGACATTCAGTGTTTTTGTGACCTGGAATTAGCCATGTCACCTCTCTGAACATCAGCTTTGTTATCTATGGAATCAAATTGTTTGACGGCTGGAATTCTATTGTCACTATCAATTCTATAATTTTTGTGAGATCTATTATTATAGTCAATTACAGGCCTTCTGTCTCTTGAATATCCATGAAATCATGGAATAAATTTGCTTTTTTCTGCTACATTAAAAACCAAACAGCTTATTAATCTCATCATAAATAAATTAAAATAGAAATTAGACTTACAAATTCAAGAGCCTTGCAAAGGCCAAATTGTATACCAAAAATATGATGATTGTAGTATCCTGGTGATAGATCTGGTGACAGTATGGAGCAGCATGAAATTAGAAATTACTTAGAAATTAATACCTCATAAAGCTTTTTGATTTTTTTTTTTTTAACATTTGCTGCTCTGTTGCAGTAAATCAGCAAATACGAATTAAGTACCACTCTGTGTTAGGCACAGTACCTGTACAGAGCATGCAATGAGATGTGAAGCCTATGTCTTTGGATTAAATTTGCCAACAGGCAACAACTAACCAAGAAACTACATCTTAAGACAGGGAGTACTGTTTTTTTCCCATGAAAATCCCAGAAGTAAGCAGTCAGGGTGGTAGATGGAGAACCAGGCACTTCCCATAGTGTTGCTTTACCACCTGTGGATCTGTATTCTCAAGGTCGCCTCATGGTCAGGATGGCTTCTCCAGGCTCATCTGTCAGGTCTGGTTCTACCCAGCAAAAAGGAAGATGGGATAAGGAGGTAAGAGAAAAGGTGCACATTGGTTTTTTTCTTAGGAAGGTATCTAAAGCTGATTCATAAATTCCTGCTCATTTGCCGTAAGATAGTCATACTCCTACTTCTAATTGCAAGGGAAGCAGACAATTACAACCTTTATTTATTTTGCTATGTGCTGGATAAAAAATTGGAGGAAGATTGGTATCGATGAACAATTAGTATGCTTTGCTATTCCTGATGACTTAGTTTTCTCCAGATGCACATGTATGAACTTAGTTACAATGTATTGGAGAAATAACAATGCACATACACATGCATTTCACAATGGAAAGCAGGTGGTAGGGCATATATGGAAAGGGCTCCTAGGATGAGATTATGCAGAAACTGAGATATAAGTTAAATTTAAGGAAGTACACCAGAGTGTTTCAGGGTACTATCAAAAAAGTTCAGTGCTAAGGGAACATATATTTTAAGTTATGGAAGCTAGGAAGTGATAGTGAAGCATCATGAGATTGTCAAGGATTGGAAGTATCAAGGCAGAGATTACATCATGGAACTTTTTATATAGCCATATGAATCTTATAAAAGATTATAAGATTTTATTTGACATAAACCAGTAACCTACAAAACTCATTGTCTTTGTATTAACCATGAACAATTTAACAATGAAAATAGCTTCCCAAATTACAGAACACTTAGGAATTAACATAACAAAAGAAGGGTAAGAAGTATATGCTAAAAACTATAAAATGTGGATATGAGAAATTAAGGAAGACTGAAATAAATGGAGAGACATTACATGTTGATGAATGAGAAGACTCATTATAGTTAGCATGGTAATAATGAAATTGATCTATAGATTTAGTAGGATCTGAAGTCACCACAGGCTTTTTCCTCCCAGAGAAATTGACAAACTGATCTTAAAACTCAGTTCAAAACTTCTTGTAAGCTTACATTAATCAGACAGTGTGACATTGACTTAGAATAGACAAATAGAACAATGGATAAGAATCAAGTGGTCCCCAAACAAAATCCTTCTATTTGTGGTCCATTGATTTTAAACAAAGATATCAAGGCAATTCAAATGGGTAACTACATTTTTTTTTTTAACAAATAGTACTGGGACAATCAGATATCCATATGCAAAACAGTGAGTTTAGATCTTGCCTTATACCATACATAAGATTAATTCAAAATGGTTCATAAATATGATAGCTAAAATTGTAAAACTTCTGAAAGAAAAGAGAAAAAATTTGTGATCTTAGGCAATGCGTTCTTAGACATGACACCAAAAGCATAATGCATAAAAGAAAATGAAATATTGGACTTTGCCAAAAATAACTCTTGCTCTTCAAAATGAATCATTAACATAATAAGAAACCAACAGTCTAAGAGAAAATGTTTGCAATAATTTTTCTGATAAAGACACACATTTAGAATGCACGTAGAAATGTTATGATGTAATAATCAACTCATTTTAAAAGTGGAAAAAGATTTTAATCAGCATTTCACCAAATATGATGCCTGAAAAGTCATTAAGACAACACCCTTTGCCATTATGTGATCACTGAGTACAACCACAGTGAGGTACTGTTTCATACCCACTGGAATGGCTATCATCCCAAAGGTAACTAGAAGTGTTGGTGACGGTGTGAAGAAAATGAAACCCTCCTGCATTACCATGCTAACTGAAAATTATGTTCCCATAAAAATATGTTCCAACTTCTCAAAACAGAATTATCGTAGTTTCCAAAGATCCAAACAATCCAAATGTCCATCAAATGGTAAATGACTAAACTAAATGGAGTATATGCACATGATGGAATATTATTCAGCAATCAAAAGGAACATGCTACGGATATGTTACAGAATAAAGTAACATCAAAAATGTTGTGTTAAGTAAAAGATGCCAAACTTGATAGACTATTTATTACAGTATTGCATTTATATGAAATGATCAGAAGAGACAAATCTGTAGACAGATAGAGGATTGTGTTTTCCTGGGAGTGGGAGCTGAAAGCAGACTTCACAACAAATGGGCACAAAGAATCTCTTACAGGATTGTAAAACTATTTTAAAACTGAATTGTTTTTCTAGTTGCCTGACTCTAAATTCACTAAAATTCTTTAGTTAGTACATTTAAAATGGGTATTTTGTGGCATAAAAATTATACCTCAATAAAGCTATTAACAAAACAAAACAGAGCAAAGAACAGTTCTGAATCAGAGTGGTTTGTGGATTGAAATATAAATACTAACCAGAAACCTTAGGAAGAATTCTGTACATAGACATGTTCCAACTTTACTCAGGCATTTCTGGTTCTCTGGGTTTGGGATGAACTTGGGCCTTGATTCTATGAAAATGCTACCAGGCAAATTTTAAGTGTATTCTTAGAAAATGATACAGTAGGGAGACACTGAAGACTTGTAAATTGGTGTGGGCTGTGATTATATTTATCTTTTAGGTATGAAACAATGGCAGTGTGATGGGTGGATCTGAGGATGATTTTTTTTTTTTTGAACTTGAGACTTTTAAGGGCTGATTGCACCTGTTCAGGGAAAAAATAAAGACCCAACTGAGGGGAGGTAAAGTGGCTGTTGGTTCATCTATAAAATGAGGATAATTTTATTAGACATTATTTTATTAGACATTAGACATTTTATTAGACATTATTTCGTAAAACTCTGAGGATTGAATGAGTTTATACAGGTAAGGTACTTAAAATAGCTAGTGGCACAGAGTATTACATAAATATTTACAGTTGCTATGATTATAATTAGCTACAGTTTAGGAGATACCTAGGGATCTGCAGTATAGATTTGGATGATCGACTCTGTAAAACAGTAAGGATAATCAATAGGAAAAGGATCCAGATGACAGGAGAGGAGGAAAGGAGGAAGACTACAACTAGGCAGCCCTCATCCCAGTGTTGTGTAGTGCCAACACTGGGACAGGTGTGGTCTTAGCAGGTATACTTGTAGGTGGGGAGGAGGTTGGAATTCCAGGATAGAGCAGGCACGTTGACCATCCCCCACTGGGTCTGCTTACCTCACGATGCTAAAGGAAATACAAAGAAAATTTGCTGTCAAGTGGGACAGGGTAGTGGACATGGAGAAGCAAACTGGAGTTAACATAAATTCTTATTTCCTCATCCTCTGAAGTTTTATCTGCCTCCGTCATTAACTAATACACATTTTGTCTATAGGTCAGAAATTTCTCACATAACCTTTAATGAAACTAGATCTGGAATGGTTTCTGGTTTATTAATTTGTCCATAAAACATACTATATGACTTGGGTAAGAGGAAAACTTGGGTAAGAGGATGACATCAATGGCCTTGGAGGCCAGCCAAGGGAGCCTCTGCCAGTATTTTTGCATTTTACAAAGTGAAAAAGCGTCTACTCATTCATCCCTCAAGGACATAAAATGTAACAGGCAACTTGACCAAAATTAATATAACTCCTTTAGTTCTAATAAAAAATTCATTTATTATGATAATATCTTTGTAAATGTGAAATATCTTCCTCTTAATGATTTTCTAGAACTCTGGTGGTAGAATCACATTTTGCTTTATGCTAACCTTGGGAAATAGTTGTGGAGAACAGCTTGATCAGATGACTTTTATAGGTACAGATCAAGAATATAGCTTTTCAGAGTTGTTTGACATCTTAGAGAACCAGTAGTATGTGATCTACTTTCATAAATAGTCAACTGAATAAGAAAGATGTAAGACAGGGAAATAATTTCTCCCAAGTTATAAAGGAACAATAAATGAGCAAGAATAGATAATGTTTGTGTAAATAATTACCTAATTTTATCTAGGAAGTCTGGAGAATACTGAGTCCTAATTACATGATTCTGATCGAGAGATTTCCATGCATATCCAAACCTAACTAATTTTCAAGGAAATGGAATAAAACAAACCATATTTGAAATTAGGACTTTATTAAGCATAATTTTACTTAATGATTCAGAAAATGCTCAGGTATTGAACAGGCTTTGGGTTCAGTGTCATCGCTTGAGGACAGAACTGTGAAGATCAGACAGGCCTCGAGTTTATGTGCCCTGTGGCATATCCAGCAATTGCTTCTAGAAAAATTATCTTGTGTGTCCCCACATTAATTGTGTTTAGTGACTGTATGGACCTACACTGAATAGGAATTTCCAAGAATGACAAGGAGGAATGGTCTAGATGTTGGAAAAGGAACCGTGGACCTGTATACATAGAGGTTATTGGTTTTATGAACTAATGAAGATGATCACCTCAGAGCCAGAATCCACCCATGGAGCAGCAGTCCTTCATCCTGAACTGTAGAGATTGTTTTCTGTTTTAGATCCTCAACCACATTTTTTGACACAATCAATCTCTAGAGGTGGGAGACCAAGTCCATTGCTGTTCCATATATTCCATATCTTTATCTTCATAGATAAATTTTTATGAATGTTCCCAGAATTTCACGATCTGCACTGGCAAAATTATTTTAAAATGGTTCTGAGGATTTCCCGGAAATTTCTCCTTCACTCTGCCTATGATGGTATGGCAGGGTTCCCAGACCAGTCAAGTTCAATTCTGATGATAAAGTGATAAGATGCATATTTCCCCGAGGAGGAAAGAAGGAAGTGGTCTACTATGCCGTTGGAAAAAGCTCTCTAAATATTTTATTAAACCATCTCTGGTGCAAGCCCATGTCTGTCTCTTCAAATATTTAGAGCAGCTCAATTAGCTTTGGAAGGTAGTTTCAGAGAGCTTTCAGCTAGCTCATGCCACGGACAGATGGCATGGAGTGACTGGAGCACGGAGGATGTCTACCCTCTAAATGAGGGCGTGTAGACGTGGAAGCTGTGTGCGTGAAGACTCTTGGCAAGAACACAACTTGTGGCTGCCAAGATTTCAAAGGTCAGAGAGGAGGTTTAGAGATATCACAACTGAGGGAAGTTTCCCATCGTCTGCTTCTTAAATTCATTTTCTCAGAAATGTTCTGGCTGTGATGTGCTAACCTATAGCTACTGGAGAGGATGGCTCTTCCTCAGAAAGATAGCAAGGACTGAACTAGATGTCAGTGGGCCATCTCTTCTGGCTTTATTAGTGATCTGGGTCGGGGGAGCAAAGGAAATCTGTATCTGCAAGCTTTGTAAGGACTGTAACAGGCATTGCAGTTTTCCAAACTCAAAAATTTCTGCCAGGTGAACATTGTGTTTTCTTTTTTTTTTTCTTTTTTAACTTTTTATTTTGATCTAACTTCAGTCCTAAAAGAAGCTGCATAAATAGTGCAGAGAGTTCCCATTTACCCCTCACCCAGCTTCCCCTTCTGCTAATACCTTATATACTCACAGTTGAATGATCAAAACCAGGAAATTAACATTAATATGATATTATTAAGTTACAGACCTTATTCAAATTTCACTGGTTTTCACCATTGCGCTTTCTCTGTGTTCTTCCTTTTTAAAGATAAGGCCACACAGGAATTAAGTAAATTTGCCTAAGGATATAATCAACCCCAGCCTAATTCTAAAGATTTTCTTTCTTTTTATTTTTTTAAACTATATCATGCTTTGTCTACAATTTTGGAGAGAGCTTGGGATTCCAGGACTCTCAGAAATCTAAACTCTTTCTGGCTCTGCCTCTATCAACTCTGTATCTGAATCCAAGTCATTTTTTTTCCTCTGGGTCTCAGTGTCCTCAAATGTACTTTTATGCTCATTTATTGCTGTGATTATATGGTGCTATTTTATGATTCTGTGATCTAATTGGCTTTGTTTCTCTTAGGGTTTCTCATCTGTTCGGTGAGCTCAATGACCATAACGACCTTTACAGAAAAACAATATAACATCTGTTCTTATGATTTATTTTGAAAGAACAAAGCCCTTTGAATCTGGTAGATATTATTTATATTTACGTAATTATCTTATACTTACAGTTTCTGTGCATCAGGGATTTAGACAGGCACAGTGGGGAGGCTTATTTCTGCTTTATCATTAGTGGTGGGTGAGGTGAAAAAATTCAAATGGCTTAGGAGGGAATCACTTTTAAAATGCTTTCTCCTACTTTCAAAAAATATGTTTTTGAAATCTTGGCAGGGTGGATGCCAGGCAGGGTTCACCTGGGAATATCATCCAGAACATCAACATGTGGCCTTTGCAGGATGGCAGTGTCGGGGCGATTGGTCCTCTTCCATGGTACATGACTCCCCCTGGCACAGGTCCTAGGAGAACCAAGCAAAAGTTCCATGGCATTTCTGACATGGCCTGAGCAGTCCCTCAGTGCCACTTTCACCACATTCTATTGACTACTAGTACTTCATAAGGTAGCCCAGATTCAAGGGGAAACAAATTAGACTTTACGCCTCACTGGGAAATGACAGGCTCATATTGTAGAAAAGCATGTGAGATGAGAGAGATTGTGGGGCAACTTTGGAAAAACACACTCTGCCACAACATCAAACAGAATGATAATGGAGCCCTAAGCCAAAGAGAATATTCCCTCAGTGATCACCACCCCCCCATACACACATTAATCAAAGCACTGTTGCTCTTCAAATTGCTTGTAGCTTTTGTTTCACATGTCTTCTATAGACCCTGAAATATGACATTTTACATAGCAAAGACAAATACACCTCTGTCCTGAGCTTTTAGGCTGCATACCAACTACCTGCTACCTAACAGACATTACCTTCTCCCTCTAATGTTTGCCATAGGCTTCATTTTATCTGCAGAAGGATTTCATTGCATTTCAGCGTGCAGTGGTCTCAGCCTTTGTCACTTTCTGGCTGGGCAACCCGACCAATGTCTTTACTGTTTATGAACCTTCATCTGAGGTGTGAGAATTTTGGAGGATAGTTGGTTCCTGTGATTCTCTAGAGCTCTCCTGCTGGCTTTTTGTATTTATGTACATGGGTACATTCCTCTGCATGTGTTTGGTTTGCTATGGTAGGTTTTCCCTTAGAAAACTCCCCTCCACTTTTACAGTAGTGAATTTTACATCCTTGGAGTTCCTCATTGAAGCCAACTGACCTTTATATCATCTGTTCATAATCATTGCTGCCCTGAGATCCCAAGTCTGCAAACCACCTCTTTTGTATTTAGAGGTCCATATAAATAACATGAAAAGAGAATGACAATTCTTGATGAAGTCATCTGGTCACAATTCACTTTTCAATTACTGTATGGTTTCTAAAACTTTCCAAACCTCAGAATTAAAAAAGTGAAACCTCAGCAATCAAATATAAATAAATAGACCAGTGAAAGGAAGTCAAGTAGAGTAGAGGAAGGAGAATGGGGGGCGGGCCAAGGAGGGAAAAGCAGGAGGGCAAAGGGGGAATTCAGAACTGAAATAAAATTCCATGCATGTGTGAGTTTGTAAAAATGAACCCAACTACTATGTATAACATTAAAGCTCTAATAAAAAAAAATTAAGAGGAAAAAACACAAAGCCCTCAAACACCTACACAGAATAAATTGTTATATAAAGATGTTTGTCTCCCCCCCGCTTTTTTTTTTTTTTTTTTGAGATTAGGGTCTTGCTAAGTTATCCAGGCTGACCTTCAACTTGTAATTCTGCTTCTAAATAGCTGGGAGTACAGGTGTACACCACCGTGCCTGGCTCTAACAAAAAGAGCTTTGAAAATAGTTATTTTAAAATTTCTTTCAAAGGTGACTTTGGCTTCCTTCCTCAATTCCTGCTTATCTGTCTGCATTCAGTTCACATGTTACCTGCTCTTGGAATTAATTTGATCTTATTTTCCCATTATATAAATTCCTATTGTCTTATTCTAACACATCATAATTGTAATTGAAAAGTTAATTGTTGGCTATCTTTTACCTCTGCTTTTGTATAAACTTGTGGAATGTAGAAGTGTTCTGGTTAACTCACCATATCCTGATGAGTAGTACTTTGCTTGCCCTCTAATAGGTGCTTAGTCAAGGTTGTCTGTAAGAATGAAGAATGTGTAGCCCTCTTGATCCTTTGGTTTGAGGTAGAGGGATCGTCTAGGCCCTCTGAGACTTACCTTCTCTACAACATGGCAGGAGCCAGTGCTCACAGACAAGAACACTAACGTTCCTTCAACCTTCTGGGCGGCATACATTGACAGTAGGACACTTATTGTCCTGTTGTGTTTTGTACACTTTGGAAAAGCATGTAATATTCCCATAAAACCTCTATGTTTTTCCTTGTGGCTTCTTCCCTTTTCTGAGGCAGCATCTGTATTTGGTGAACACTGTTCCCTTCTTTTAAAAATGAGCATGTTAGGAAATTTTAAAGGACTTGGGTTGCTCCCACTTCCTTTACTCTTGATTTGCTGTCTAGCAATAGAATTGCCCTTGTGGATAAAACAGTGCCCTCTTGATCACATGCAAACTTGCTCCTGGCTCCCAGCCCAAGTTTGGAGTGATGTTGCAAATGTCAGCTCTCTTGAGAAGTTCTCAAATGTTCAGTACCAATGGATCAACTTTTTCTTACTCTTGCCACTGCTAAATGGCACTCTTTATTCAGTGGCAGCAAAACAGAGCCAACTTAACATGGAAACTGCAATTTGAAAGTTGGCATACAGTTCCTGTTTATATCTAGCTCAGGCTGGACTGTTATCACTGTTGATAACTGTACCTAACAAGTCAGAAATAACCAAGCTCAAGAAAGTATTCATACTTTCACCCTCTCTGTCAACATGAACTTTAAGATACTAAATAAGTCATATCCTCAAAGTGAAGCTTAGTGGAAATATCATAGTCACTCAAAGGTCTGCAATAGCTCTTTAAAAGGCACATCAAACATTTTGCATCCAAAGCCTTCCCATTTATTTATTCATCTATCTTGCTAGCAGTGTGGTGTAAATAACCTGTGTCAGGTGTATAGCAATGAATATTGAGACTTCCTCCCTGCCCTGATGTATCTTGCTTCATTTTATGAGAGAAGAAACTGAGTACAAACTTGAAAATTTGTTTAAAGTTTGTATGATATTAATAATGAAGTCAAATACATTATACCTTAAAACTATTGGTATATTTACTATATGTGTCTTTTTGGAGAATTACTTTAATTATTTAGGTAATTTGAACCAAGTTATTTGCTTTTCCCCTAATTATAGAGTCCTATGTGCAATGTAAAATTTTTCCTAGGAAAATTGTATATTTTCTTTAGTTCCCCACCATGATATGATTTGAGTGTAGGACCACTAACAACTTTTTGGGTTTAGGTTATATCCAACTAAAATTTGTTGAATACTTACTGGGTTGTAGACACTGTGCTCAACTCTGTAGGGGAGCCACAACTGGGCCTAGATAGAGAAAATTTCCATGGACTAAATGAAACAAGGCAAATTCAAGAAACAAATGAAATGACTGACTGTGGTGGGAGATAGAGACCAGAGATGTGGACTTCCATTTCTATTTCAGGAAGCATCCTATCCACTGTACGCATTTTGTAGTATTTATCCTTTTTATTATGTCTTTAGCAAACTGCAATTGACCAAATTATTGGTGTGATTTTTTTCTAACTTTGGTAAAGAGAAGAGAGTGTACATCCTGCTGTATGGCTTTGGAAACCATGTACTGCATATACTGTCTGTGCTTTGTTCAGCAGTCATTAGACAAGGCATTTTTCTTTGAACCCAAGATCTGTATGGATGGAATGAGCTTTCATGACCATCTATCTTATTCACTTCTTATGCAGAATCATACTTTCAGTGTGTACTTGAACATTTTAATGTGATACCCACAAATGCGCAAATATAAAATAACCCTTTTTTATGCTTTTACCAAACATTTTCTCATTAAATTCTCCCAGGAACCCTGTTAGTTCTTTTTCAGAACAGTACTAATTATTTAGAACATATTCTCCATATCAATCAGAACTTTCTTTTGGCAACATATAATTGATGATTCCGATTTGACTCTGTCTATAAGCAGAGTAATCTAATTCTTCTTGCACATGACAATAGTTGAAGGCACTATCATGTTCTCTTTTTCTAATAATTCTCTCTCTCTCTTCAGCCACTTCACTTTGCCCTTCTTTTGGTCTAACACTTCCATTCTTTTTACCTCTTCCTATGTGACTTTCTTGCCAGAGCTATTTGTTCCTTTCTGAGCATAATTTTGCCACCATGTCCTTTAAACTGGGACTTTGGGAATCAATATAGTATTTCAGGTATCTGGCTAGGGATTGTACAGTGAAATGCTTACTTATCTGGATCAGGATATTGTCTTTAGGGTGATGGGAGGCATTAAGAAATAAAGAAAGAGATATCTCATTGACTGGTAGAGGCTTGTGCACTTGTTTCTTCTCCTAGGGTTCAGAGTATGGACTCTACCCCTTAACTGTGAGACCTTGAACAAATTACCTACCCTCTGAGTTTGAGCTGTGTTTTTCATCTTAAACATAGGAATCTTATTTGCAAAGTAGTTGTTTTGGGAGGATCAATTGAGATAGTGAGATAATGTGTATAATCTTAGTACTACTAAGAACAATAATAATATAATAACTCTGATTTGGTGAAAGTACATAACAGTGTTCACTCATATTAAACATCCTGCAACAAAACCCTCTTGATTTCTTTTACATTATTAACTTATATGTCTGGTCTCTGCCATGCTGTACACCAGTGTTTCTTCAAATTTACCTGTATATTAGAATCATGTGGAGAATATTTAGGAATTCTAATGCCCAGGTGGTACCTCAGAAATCAATGAAATCATAATTTATAAGGCTGAGGACAAAGCAGCAGTATATTTTGAAGCTTGAAGATTATTCTAATGTGCAGCCAAGTTTGAGAGTCATTACTATAGAACATCAGCAATTAAAGGATACTTAAATGCCATCTAATTCAACATATGCTATATGAGTTAAGCAATGCTTAGCATCTATAATAAATAAGCCTACAAATCCTAATAGCTTAACACAGTAAGAGTTTATTTACCACTCATGTTAAGTGTGGAACCGAAATTGACTGGTAAGCTAGAGACCGAGAGAAAAGCTGGTCTTGGAGTCCAAATCCAAAGTCTATGTGCTAGAGATAATTTCCTTTTTCCTATTTGGAAGTCATACCTTCAACTGATTGGATAAGGCCCATTCACATTCTGGAAAGCAATGTATTTTACTTAAATCCTACTGATCTAAATATTAATCTCATCCCAAAATACCCTCACTGAAACATGCAGAATAATATTTGACCATACACACACACACACACACACACACATTTCTGGGCACCATAGCCTGGCCAAATTGACACAAAATTAAACACCACAGCCATGCATGAATAGTTTCATTGAACAAAACTGGATATGGGATTCATTACATCTGCTCCTGTTCCACTGACTAGAAGTCAGGGCATGGCTCACTCTATTCAAGGATAAGGGAAGCTGGGAAACAGCTCAGGTGTGTGCATAGGATGAAAGGAGGTGGGCTGTGAGCACCTGGCCCTAACCTGTATATTCCACATCTGCATATTTAAGAAATAAAGAAATAGATATCTCATTGACTGGTAGAGGCTTGTGCACTTGTTTCTTCTTTTTTTTAACTGAAGTGTGGAACTTTATCTTACTCTTTTTTAGCTTTGATGTTTTTCCTTTCTGTTGCAGTTGAGCTTCCATTCTTTATATACTTGTAAAAGGGATTGACAATGTTAGTAGTAATAACTGTTGCACTTCCACTGAGGAAGAGTCCCTTAGACCCAAGGTTAGAGCAGACCTTCTGATAACCCATTAATGTTCATAGAAATTAAATTATAACTGCCTTGAATAATTAGAATATAGGATCTCTCAGTATTCTGTTTTCTATGTAAAAAAGGAAGAGGAGAGAGGATGAGAGGAGAGAAAAATAGTTTTTTTCCAGGGATAGACTCTATTTTCAAAATTCTTACCCCTGGCTACCCTTAGAAATACCTGAGGAGTCCTGGGGTGGTAGCCCTGTGGAAGAAGGCTTACCTAGAATGCAGAAGGCTTGGGTTCAGTTCCCAGTTGCAAAAAAGAAACAAAGCTACCTGGGCAGCTTTCAGAAAATTCTATGCATGGAACCTAGCTTCACACATTTTTACTTAATTGGTCTGCTAAGGCATGGGTGCGAGATATAGTCTATGCTTTTATGCTTATGTCAAATGGATACTACTGTTATGTAGAACTAAAAAGAACTAATGTAAAAAAGAGAGATCTTTAGGTAAATGTGACCAGGGGAAGGATTTCTTCTTTAAGATCATAAGAATATGACAGGTGTAGAAATTATTTCTTTATGTCAAGAGTTACTTCTTTAAAAATTCCTTTTGTTAGCAGAGTTAAAATCTGGAGTTGCAAATTTAGATATTTATTTAAATATTAAGTCAAGTCTATATTTTCCCATGGTGTTTTTAAGTAGCAACGCAATAGAAAAAAAAAAATCCACATAGTAGTTAGGTGATAAAAAAAAAAGGGGGGACAGAAGCTCTGAAGAAGAAATTATTTGCAAGTCAGGTTAGAAATTAACTAGTATTCTGGGTGTGGAATTTAAGGCTTCCTGTAGTTTCATGTACATTGATAAAGGTAATGTAAATTGTCATATAAGTAGCAGTTTAGGAACTTGGTGATTCTTATGAAGAAGTCCAAAACAAGCCATCCTCTTCCTGTTTTGGAATGATCATTCCATCTGTTGGTTTGAGACTCAAAAAAAAAAAAAATTGAGGAAGCTGTTTTTCATGTTTTAAGTTTTAATATATATGTAGCTTTTAAAATAGGGGTATAATGTGAACGAGATATGTATGTTTTGAGTAAGAGGTTAACAAAAGAATGTTTTTCCCTTTTGCATAAAAATTTGGTCCTCATTTATCTTCCTAGTTTTGTTTGCCTGCAAACAAATAAAGATGGTATGGTCAATTTTGTTACTAGGCAACATTGTAAAATCGACCTCTGATTGCTAGCGATGGGCATTGCTTCTGGATGGGAAGATCTGCGAATACCTGATAGGAAGTTGTAATTCAACCTTCCTGAAGGTAACTGGCATACCCTTTTGGGGTCCCTGGCAGCTACATCTATTGAGTTACTGGAAAAGATGGGAGGCTTGTGGCTTCTAAATAGGATGTTATCACTCCTATTGGATGTGGGTCTTGTAGCTGCTGACAACTGGGTGAACTGCTGCAGAGAGAGGAGCACTTGACACTTTCCTGCTGGAAAGCTGCTTCTTTTGTCCTAGACTTCTTAGTCAATGGTCCTCATGGTGTGGTTTCCCAGAGCAGTGGCACCATCATCCACAGGAAACTAATTAAAAGTTAACATTCTGAGGTCCCACTGCAGGCTTACAGAATCAGAAATCTAGATAAAAGAGGGAGGATCCAGAGCAGCAGTCTGTGTCTTCATCCCTCCAGTTGATTTTGATACAGGCTTAAGTTTGAGAACCATTGATTCAAGTGAGTTTGGTGTCAAGTACTACTATGTATTTTTGATCTGGAATGTCCCCCAAAGACCCAAAATCTTTAGCTTGGTACCCATAGTACCATTGATCGGTGGTGGAACTGTTGTACCCAAGGAAATAAAGTCATTCAAGCCAATCACATAAAGCCAAAAGAAGCCTTTTATTATTATTATTTTAGCTGGCCAGTGACGACCTCCCTTAACCCTAAAAGCGGGGTATGGGGAAATCAGGCGCCAGTTCTTTCTTTGCCAACTTTTATAGGGTGCGGGAAGGGACCAGGGTGGGGCTATAGGGAGGGGAAGAGGTCGGGGTGGGCTATAGGGAGGGGACTTGGTACTGGGGCCAGCTACAGGGAGGGGATTTGGGATTTGGGGTGGGGCTGACTCTCCCAATCACGACGGAGAATCTCCCTGGGGAACATGAACATTCCAATCTGTTTTCTGTGGCTATAACAGAACCTTTAAGAGGTGAGACCCAGTTGGAGGAATCTAGGTCACTGGGGGCATGCTCTTGAAGGAGATTTTGGGACCCTGATCCTTTCCTGTCTCTTTCACTGGTTCCTGGTTCTATGAAGAAAATAGGCTTCTATTTTACATTCTTATCATAATGTACTGAACCACCACAGGCCCAAAACATCAGTGTCAAGTGACCATGGACTAAAACCTCTGAAACCATGAGCAAAATAAACCTTTTCTCCTTCTAAGTTGATCTTTCTCAAGTTGCAGCAACAGAAAGCTGACTCGGTCTTGAATCTCAGCGTTTAACTGTGTAAACTATGTCTGTAAGATGTGTTAGGGGACTGTACTCATCTTCCCAATGGTTTAGAAGTGTTTTAGCATTTACTGGGGACTAAGCTTAGCATGTATTTCATGTGTGCTAGTATGAGATTAAAAAGTTCCTATTTTGGTGAATTTGACATATTAAATTCTATTTTCCTTTAAGAGAAAAAGGTTCTCATCTGGACAAAGGATAAGGGAGGAGAGTGAAAAAAAGATACTTGTATAGAACACATTTGTGCTCTTCGTGCCTAGGGTTCATTAGAATTCAAGGGTGAGGAAGAACATCATGCAAGTATGTATTTGTGCACATACTCATGACCACACAGACGTTCATGTGTGTCTATTGTATATATATAATTTTACCAGGTATATGATTTTCATATAAATCTTTTTATTAATGCCTAAAAACCTGGAAAGGAATACTCCAGCTAAATAGTATGCTGTGCTTTTTTGAGTTTAGGAGTTTGAGAAATTGAAAACTGCCTGAAAGCTTATCCTGCAGTAGAGAATTCATTATCATTTTCAGTGTTACTTCCTTGTGCCAAGTTGAAATAATATTGAATAGCCTGGTCTGAAATGGCTCTGGTTTTGGGGAAATGTAATTAGCTTAGGCTTAACACATGCATAGTTAAATGAATAATCGGTGCCAATCATGTGATTGGACAGCACTTTAAGTTGAATTGAAACCTTGATTTTTGCCAGTGAACCACTTGAAAAGCTAAAAAGAAAGTTTAAAAAGTGCATTTGAGAGGCTTTTGTTGGCACAGTCCCTTTTCAGTTTCAGTGGGTCTCTTGCTGGTCCTATTATAGGTTCTTTGAAATCATTTGGGTTATAATTATGGGAAGTGTGCTAATGGAGTGAACTGGCATGACAAGGTCACAATATAAACCCTCACTTTCTGTATTACTGAAGACCCACAGGTTTAAGTGGCCCTAACTGTATTAGTCTGTTGGGGCCACCACAGAAACACTTCACAGCTTAAACAACAGACATTTACTTTCTCAGTTTTGGAGGCTGGAAGTCCATGATCAGCGTGCTAGTAAATGCAGTTTCTGTGGAAGTCTCCCCTCCTGACTTATAGAAGGTAGTCTGCTCTCTGTGCTCACATGGCCTTTCCTTGGTGCATGCCCATGGAAAGAGGAAGTAAGGACAAGTTCTTTGGTGTCTCTTCTCATTAGGACACTGTGGGACCAGGGCCCCACCCTTATAACTTCATCTCACCTTAATTACTTCCTTAGAGGCCTATTTCCTAATACAGCTACACTGGGAATTAGGACTTTGACCCAGGAATTTGGGGAGGAGAATCCCAAATGTTCATTCTAAAATGCCAACTCAAATGTTTTAAGGGCCATTGACATTAATTAAGTGGTTCAAATAACTAAAAGCTCAGGAATATCCATCAAAACAACTAGATTTGGGTTCAAGTGAAATTATTAATAATCTTCTGTATTCCTCAGCTTTGATTTTCATTCTTAGTGGTGACAAGAAGGTTACAACAGTTCCAAGTAGATATGTTACCATCTGCCTCAGTTGAAAAGAAAAACTCAGTTTACAAATTTTTTGGTTCAGAGTCCCAGGATTTTGTATCTTTCTATTTATTTAGGCCACAAGCTCATTCCTAAATACCTTACATTTACCTGGAGTCTGATCCTTTCAGACTTGGGTTTTGTGGCCACAACACAGTTGGTGTGAAGATGACAGACAATGAATAGAGAATAAAGGAGGACAAGTTAGGCAAAGGGAATGATAAGCTGTTGCAATATGCTTCCTATCCAGAACAGACAATCCCCAGAAAATTGAATCCCTCTTTGCATAAGTATGGCTGGTGTTGGTACAAAATTGTTATAGTTGTTGGTGGGAATATTTTTCTAAAATAACTGGATTTAAGCTGATCTCATGAATACTATTTGAGGACTTGATAGTAATTCATTGTCTAATCAGGTGTATTTTAAATAATTTTAAATATACAGGATTAAACTGGCTGTGTTATCTTTCCCCTTCCCCACCCCAACCATTTTTTTTAATATAGTGAAGTTCTTCCTTTTCAACCAAAATGGAGCATTGCCCATTTTTATTTATTTATTTATTTATTTATTTATTTATTTATTTATTT
>JAJEJO010051752.1:0-12907 GCA_020662805.1 Glaucomys volans
ACAATACAGTGTCTCTACATTACCTTCTGTGTTCAATTTAGTAAACAAAAATCGGTTGGATAAGTAACAGATTTAATTGTAAGGCCATTCTAAAGAGGGCATTCAGCAAGCATCTGTGGTGCCAGTCAAGGTGCTATCCATGAGACCTGGATTGCTTTAGAGGCACTATTTCTTAAGATGAGACAATGCACAGGAGCAAGAGGTTCTCACTGTCTCATTAATATGCTCAAAGTGTATTGAATCAGCAGGTCCTACACGGTGAAAATGCTCACCAGCATCTCAAATTTATTCTTTTCCATTCTGACATTTTGAAGATCAGATTTAGCACATATTGGGACTTCATTGTTGCTTTTCAGCCAGAAAGGACATCCAAAGACACACCTCTATTAGGTTTTGCAAAGGAAAACCTTTCCGGGGCAGCGTCCAGTCTCTGCTTAGGATGTGGACTTCTACATCTCAACATTTTCCAACACGACTACAATATCAACTTCAAAACAGAGATGTAGGCAAAACCAAAGTGTGTGTGGTGCACATTTAACTCAGTTCTCTGTGCTTTGTATTTTTATAGACATCATTTATTAAAGACTTGTATGAACAGGCCCTGAATACAAGAGTTAACATCCATTGATAAAATTCAGGGAGCCACAGGGGTTATGTACAGCCTGATTTCTCTGTATCATTCAAGATCAGTGTTCATCCTGTCTTCCTCAGGCACTTGTTTCATACCTCAGTTTTAAGTTCTTGCAGGATGGTTGTGCCAGGGTCTGTCACACTGACCTGTAATCTGCATCTACCAACTGCCTGTTAAGGGACCATGGAAATCTGCCAGAGTGCCTTTCCTCAGACAGATGATAGGCAGGTCAAGAGAATTATGCCTGAAGTGAAGACACATTTTGGAGGTGTTTTTACATTAAAGGTGAGAGGAAGGACCACCAATATGATATACCATCATTGGAATATCATAGCAAGACAATTTCTGAGTGCATCATAATTGTAAGGTCACAGTTGTGTGGGTGGGGACTTGCCAGTGGATTGAGCATAGAATGTCTCTTGTTGATTGCCAGCAACTTGCTAGTTTCCTTTCTAATTGATTAGTTGTTAAGTCCCTCCTCAGTACTCTGGGGATCTTAGCAGCTTCTCACTTCTGTTCACAAGTCCTAAATCCCAGGGTCAGCTGTCTCCTGTGTGTGAGTTTAAGGAAAAGTTTGGCATCACACAACTGGTGTGATGTTATCCAGTTCAAACCTCACTTAAATCACCAAGATGCCCTGCATTCTGCTCTTCTCTGAAATGTCATTGACCATCATTGCAGGTGGGTGCTAAGTCCCTAGGCCAGTTTTCCAACCCAGCAGTGTAATGAGGTTGTGCAGAGGAGGATGAGTGTCTTCAGAGATACTTATGCCTTTGTCCTCTGCTATACATGGTGACCAATGCATCCTCCATCACCCCCAAATTTCTCCTTAACCCACTACAACTGCTGGGTACCAGTTGCCTGTAGTGGTGTTCTCATTCCCAGGAAATCATGGTGTCTTCTCCAGCCAAGGGTGACCAACCCCGTCACATACAGGGAAGGTATGGCCTTACTGTCTTCCTGACTCTCCCTTATATGGATGTAGTAAGATGTCTCAAAACCAGTTGGTCCCCTACACATGCTGACTCTTCTTAACATATCCTAAGAAATTACGATCGCTTTTATGGCAAGCAAAGATGCCTGGGACTCGCCTGCTTCCTCTTCCCTTCTCCAGCACAGTTGGGTCAGCCCTTCTCTTGAAGGTTCCTCCAGAGCAGCAAGGACCTGAAGATTTTCTGGTTGCCATGGCAACTGTGACACATTTTTTCTGGCATATGATATTTCTGTGACTGAAGGTGGTATATGCAACACAGCTAGGATGACAGTCAATCCATTCATGGAAACCCAAGTTGCTTAAGGCCCATCAAGAAGTCCTGGGGATCAACATTGACTGCATTCTCCTAGACGAGTCAGATAATTCCATGCCCTTCCAAACCAAAAAGCCTCATGCCAGCCCCTTACACTCTACATACTGTAGTTCTCTGTCCTTTTGCTCTCTTGTCCCAGTAGCACTTTTAAACAAATAAGTCATATCCTGAGTGCAACCAAAACATGTAGCAGCATTTGGGGGAGAAATGAAGGACTGACTGTTCAATGGACTAGACTTTCTTCAAAAAATCTCACTGCAAATATTTTTGAGAGGAATTCCTGCAAACAAAACTATTGGATGTTTGTAAATAAATTGAGGTCATTTTTCTCTGAGCAAATATTTTTGATGGTTTCATATATCCTGTGTTCCATCATCTCTTCCCATACCCTATACATATTTACAGACTGTGCCTCATGAAGTTGCTGTGACATTCCCTTATTCAGATAAACAGATATTGCCCAGGAAATTCAACTATCCAAGCACCCACATACCTCAGGTGAAAAGCAAGATCCAGCTCCTCCACTGTGATGTGCCTTTGGCCGAGCTGCTTAGAATGTCCTCAAGGGAAGCCTGAGAAGAAGGAAAACAATGAGACAGGTGTAAGCAGTTTGCAATTGTAATAACTTGGTGTTCAGTTGTGAAAGATTCCCTCATTTTACTTTGGTTCCAAAGTTCAGAGCTTATAATATTTCGAACTTTGCCTACTGCTCTATCTGCCAAATCCTCCATGCTTCCTTGGATAATTGTCTCTTCTTGAGCAGCTTCAACACTCATGTTCCTTAAAGGGACAGTGATAAATCTTTCTATCCTCATTACTCCCTAGACATTGGGATTTGACCTGCACAAAATGATGCTGGCTGCATTTTCTCAAAAGCAATCTACAGAATTTCATGGAAATTATTTGCCTGTTACTTTGGGTGGTTTTCCTCTAAATTATATCACATCGTCAGATCAGGGAGCATCCAGTCATATTCCTAAAGAGTCTCTTCAAACCATGCCAATCCTTCAGTGTCTCTACATTACCTCCAGTGCTCAACCATGTGAACACAAATCAGTTGGTTCTGTATCAGATTTATTTGCAAACTCATTCTATTATTTTAAATGTCTTTTTTTAAAATTCTACATTTAACAATAATGGATGTCACACATCTAGAAATTTGTAGAGCACTGAAAACCAATGAATGTCTGCTGTTGTCTGGACTGGTGTGCAGAATCCTGTAGCATCTGAGCATGTGAGAGGGCTGCACAGGGCTTGCCACAAAGGCCAGGTCAATGGTCCTGCATCCAACAGCTCATACTTCTTGTGGTTGGTTCACTCTGGAGATAGAAGAGTTGAGCTTCCACCTAGAGAGCTGCTGCTGCAAATTCTCCATTGTCTTTCTCTCTCTTTTTGCAAAGGTCACACTTGATCTCAGAAGCTGTTGTGGAAGTCCTCGTTCTGAGATGTTAGCTGACTGACTGTCTGGGCATGATCAGACTTCAGCGTCATGTTCTCAGATTGCACTGAACATAACTGCTTGCTGTAAGGAAAGTGGGCAAAGACTGCTCTGGCTGCTTCTGAACTGGAAGGGGGTAGAGTGGGGGCAAGCAGTTGAGTTCCTTTTTAGAAATCTGGTCAATTGAGGGGTCCAGAGTAGAAGTATGCTAGTGGAAGAGCAGGTTGTAAAGTCATCTGGGTTATGGGTGCATTACAGACAAGTTTAGTTCAGAGAACAGCAGCTTGATAAATTTTCTGCTTTAAAGACTTGTGTACCTTGGTTGGTGTAGATCTCGCTGGGGCTTACAAATCTGATACTGTCACATACCAGTGATGAGTTCTGCTTCCTCTGGTGTTGAAGTATAATGCCAGAGAAGAACGCCAAGGCAAACATGTTAAACAGGTTTTATTTAAAAGTAGTAATACAAACTTCTCCTGGGTGGGAGAAGGGGGGGAATGGCTGATGTTCTGGAATCCCCTGCAAACCCATTCTAAATAGAGTATTCCACAACATGTGTGGTGCCAGCCAAAAGTGCTATCCAATAGACCTGGAATGCTTTAGAGGCACTATTTCTTAAGATGAGACAACTCACAGGAACAAAGAGGCTATCACCATCTCATTAATATGCTGGCAATTTTATCAAGTCAACAATTTCTAAAAGATGAAATTGCTTACCAGGGTCCCAAATTCTTTTCCATTTTTGCATTTTGAATTTCAGGTTTAGCACATATTGGGACTTTATTGTTGCTTTTCAGCATGAAAGGACATTCAAAATCAAAGGATATTGATTATGTGCACTAGGGTTTGTGAAGGAACATCTTTCAAGGTTGCACTCCAGTCTCTTTGCAAAAGAAGTAGATTTCTACACCTCTAGGTTTTCCAACACAGCCACAATATCATCCAGGTGTATATGGCCCTCGATTTACTCAATTTCTTATGTGTTGCAATTTTATAGAATCTCTTTATTAAAGACTTGTATGATTTGGCACTGAATACATGAATTAACTTCTGCTGATATCATTCAGGAACCACAGTGTTTAAGTAAAGCCTGGTTTCTCTGTGTCAATCAAGGTCTGTCTTCATCCTGTCCTAATCATGCACTTGTTTCATCCTTCAGTTTCACGTTCTTGTAGGACAGTTGTGACAGTGTTGTGACACTGGCCTGTAGTCTGCATTTACAAGATTCCGTTTAAAGGTTCCATGGAAATGTGCCATAGAGCCTTTTCACACACAGGCAATAGGCAAGTCAAGAGAATTAAATGAAATAACCTTAAATGAAGTACCCTTAAATGAAGTCACATCATGAAGGTGTTTCTGCATCAAAGGGTGAGAGGAAGGGCCCCTTGGAAAATCATAACAACCCAATATCTGAATGCATCATTACTGGAAGACAACAGTAGAGTCAGTAGGACCTGGCTGGTGGAGTAAGCATGAAATGTTTTTCCTCGATTGCCAGCAACTTGCTAGCCTCCCTCTTTATTTATTGGTGATTAACTCCCTCCTCTCAACAATGGGGAGATCAGCATCTCCTTACTTCTACTTAGAATGCCTAAATTCATTGTTCCCACTGTCTCCTCTTGGGGCATTCATGGAAAGGTCTGGCATCACACCACAATTGGTGTGACATTTACCAGTTCAAACTTCACTAACCCACTGAGCTGCCCTACCTGCTCCTCTTCTCTGAAATGTCATTGGCCATCATTGGGAGTGGCTACTAAGGCTCTAGGCCAGTGTCCTGACCAAGCAATAAACCATATGTGTGCAGACCAAGAGTAATATCTTTGTAGAGCCATGCCCCTGCTGCTTGCGCTAGGCTTGGTGACTCAGGTGCAATCATGCACCCCCCATCTCTCTCGTTCTCTATCCCTGGTGGGTACCAATTTCCTGGAGCAGGAACCTTCTCCCAGGAAATTAGGATGCCTTCTGCAGCCAAGTGTGCACATTGCCCCCTCATGGATATAGAATGTATGGCAGTCTGACTGGCTTCAGCAAGTTCCCTTATCTTGGATGGATTAAAGTGTCTAAAATCCAGAGGGGCACCGACCACAACACATGTTGACCCCTCTTCTCTTTTCCTAAAATGTTAGGATCACTTTTATGGCAAACAAAAGATCTCTGGGACATTAATGCTTCCTCTTTGCTCCTAGCAGCACAGCTTATCTTGAAGGCTCAGCTTCTCTTGAAGGTTCCTCCATAGCAGGGAGCACACGAAGAGATGGAGAACCAACTTTTCCAAGCATGCGCTTACTTGAAGTTAAAATCAAGGCCCCTCATATCCATGGAGTTATACATTTGTCCCAGCTGGTTAGATTTCTAACTAGGAAGAGGTCAGCAGGAATGAATGAAAGAGACTAGTGTGAGCAATTTGCGATGGTAAGGGCTTGGTGTTCATGTGTGAGAGATTGATTAATTTTCTGTTGGTCACAAAGATCAGAGCACAAAATATGTTCTTCAAATGCCTTCTTCTACTGACACATGTCTCCATGCTTCTCTGGCTATCTGCTAATTGAGGAGATGCATCTCTCTTTTTTCTTAATGGGACAGAGATAAACATTTGTCTGACTACCTAGAGTCATGACTCCCTAGACATTGGGATATGATCTGCTACATATTTTTCTGACTGGATTGTTCTCCAAAGCCATCTACAGAATTTGATAGAAATTATTTGGCACTGCCTTAGGGTGGTTTTTCTGCAAAGCATATGGCACAGTCATTCCTGCAGGACCTACAGTTATATACCATAAGGAGTCTCTTCAGATAATGCCAATGCTCCAGTATCTCCACCTTTCCTCTTCTGTTCAATCCAGTGAACAAAAAATGGTTGGATAAGTCTCAGATTTTAATAAGAGCAAAATCTAAACAGAGCATTCAGCATTCAGCTATGTTAACAAGAAAAAAAATT
This sequence comes from Glaucomys volans, assembly GCA_020662805.1. Lineage (NCBI taxonomy): Eukaryota > Metazoa > Chordata > Mammalia > Rodentia > Sciuridae > Glaucomys > Glaucomys volans. The sequence goes on from JAJEJO010051752.1 coordinate 6,321, forward strand.
TCCCCCCAAGACCTAGATTTCTAAAGAGTCTTTTTACCTGAAGATGTGACAACTCTCAGGAGCACAGAATTTGCAATGATCTCATTAATATGCTGGCAAGTGTGTTGCATCAGCAAGTTCTGAAAAATGAAAATTCTCACCAGGGTCTATAATCAATTCTTTTTCACTTTTGGTTTTTGAAGTTCAGGTTGAGCACAAATTGGGACTTCATTGTTGCCTTTCTGCAGAGGATGACATCCAACTATCTCGGGCACCAGTGTTTGCAATAGAGAAGCTGTCTGTGGTGCTTGCAGTCTCTCTTCAAAGAAATCTGCTTCTACACCTCAACTTTGTCCAACACAGCAACAATATCAACTTGCAAACTGAGAGATGCAGACAAAACACAGAAACACATGGCCCTGACTGTACTCAGTTTGTTGTGCTTTGCATGTTTATAGACATCATTTATTTCAGACTTGTATGAATTGTCACTGAATGCTTAAGTTAACTTTTGCAGATATAATTCAGCAGCCACAGGGGTATGTAAACCCTGGTTTCCTTTTATCACATGAGATCCAGGTTCATTACTAATAAAGCATGTTTTTGAACTTCTGTTAATTTTGAGGGATATCTTAAGACTTCTGTGTACGGATGGGTGAATTACAGTATGTTCTGATTTTATCAAGAAAATGAGAATGATTTGATTCTGATGTTAGTGCAGGGATGACCCAAGAAAGCCTTTTTATAATAATCCTATTGAAGAAGTGAAAAGAGAGACATTAGTTACATGGCACAATTGGGTGGATGCCTGTAATTCCTACACATAAGGGCTTGGAATTTCAAAATGCTGTAGAATCTCCTTTTCCTGCATCCTATGTCCTATCACACTTTTCATACATTCTTTGCTTTTCTGTTTGTCAAATTATGTTTTCACACATATTAGGTCTTCATTATTGAATTGTAACATGTATTTGTTCAGATTTTCAATGTTGTGCTGCACTTTTTATTTCCAGAGGCATCATTCAGTGGTATATATGCAAATTTTCTTAGGTTAAAGTGCTTGGGTGTATGGGCTGTGATGAAGGAAGGCCTCTCCTACCAGGTCATATGCCAGGAAAGATAAATCTGCATATGCTTCATGAGGAATCACTTTTAATCTTCAGGGTAGAATCAGCAAGGAGAAAGGGCCCTTAGGTCTTCAGCAATTGCACTTGTGATAAGTAACTATCCTTGATAAGAGAATGATCTGGCCCCTACCTTATGCTTTATTTACATAGCATTTAGCAGTTGAAGAAAGTTCCTGGATTGTTTGGGGTGACCAGTCACAAGGAAAAAACTCTTTCAGAGTCCATTCACAGTAGTTGGTTTCTTCTCCAACATACTTCTGCATTATTATACAAGAAATATCCTTTACTTTTCTCTGTTTGAATATTCAACATCCAGCCTTTCTACCATTCATTTATGAGAAGGATGCATCTTCAAATTTAGTTTGATTCCCTGTAACAATGTGCTCATCCTGCCTTCATCAGGCACTTGATTCATCCCTCAATTTCATGTATTTGGAGAATCATGGTTCCAGTGTTGGTGACACTGACCTGTAATCACCATCTTCTAACTGCTAACGAAGGTGTTCTTGGAATTGTGCAGAGGGTCTTTGTTCAGACAGGTGATAAGGATGTCAAGAGAATTGAATTCCCTTATGGGAAGACACAAATTGAAAGTGTTTCTGCATGAAAGAATGAGTTGAAGGGCTACTTGGGAAATCATAGCAAGACAATTTCTGAGTCCACCATCATTTTAAGACAACAGCAGAGGTGCTGACTCCTGGCCAAGATAGTGAGATAGAATGCCTCTCCTAGATTGTCAGCTACTTGCTAGCCTACATCCATAATGTTTAGTGATGAATTCCCTTCTATCCACATTTTGGAGCTCAGCCACTCCTCACTTCTACAAGAAGTCCTAAATCCCAGGTTCTAGTGCTCCCCTTTTGGGGCATTTGTGGAATCGTGTGGCATCACACCAGATTTGGTGTGTTGTTTTCCAGGTCTAATTTCACCTAACCTACTCAGTCTCTCCGAATAGTCCTCTTCTCTGAATTGTCATTGATCATCCTTGCCAGTGGATGTTCATGCCCTAGGCTGGTTTCCCAATTCAGCAATGTGCCAGAGTGAGTCCAGACCAGCAGGAGTGTCCTCATAGTGCCATGCCTTGGGGCCTGTGGTAGGCTTGGTTACCCACCTGTCCTGGGGCACCCCACTTCTCTTTTGATCCACTACAATTGGTAGGGAGTATTTGCTTACAGGTGGTCTCCATTCCCAAGAAATCATAGCCTGCTGAAACCCAGAGACCTCATTGTGCGTTCCTGGACATGGATAGTATGGCAACCTGTCAGGTTTCAGCACAGTCCCTTTTCTTTGATGAAGTGGGATGTCACAAACCCAAGGGGACCTGCCCATTAAATACCCTAATTGCTTTTATCCTGTGTTAGGAGTTTAGAATGGCATTGTTGGCTAACAAAAGACACTGGACCTTGCCTGATTACTATTCCCTCTTCCCAGAACAGCTGGGCAGAAATTTTTTGAGAAGTCCTCCAAAATAGCCAGAGCCTATAGAAATTTCCATGGCCATGGCAACCCTTTCACAATTGTGCTGTATTATGACCTTTCTGTGACTGCAGGCAGTATATGAAATGCAGCTAGGATGACAGCCAAGCCCTTCATGGAAACTCATGCTACCAAAGGCCCAGCAACAAGCATAGGAGAGAGAAAAAACCTGCATATTCCTACATGAGACAGAAAATTACATGCCCTTCCAAACCAAGCTATTGCATGCTAGCCCCTTCCACTCTACATAATGCAACTTTCCCCTCTTTTGCTCCCATGTCCCAGTAGCACTGGTAAACTAGTTAACCATTTCTTGAGTGGGAGCCAAACTAGGGTAGCAGAATTTTGTGGAGAAATGCAATAATGAGAGTTCAATGGAGAAGGACTTTCTGCAAATAATGTCACTGCCAAGCCTGTTGATAGGAATTCCTGCAAGCATAACTAATTGAAGTTTGAACGCTGAATGCAGATGCTGTTTTCTCTGAGAAAATATTATTCATGGATTCACAGATTCTTTGAGCCATCACATTTTCCCATTCCCTATACTTATTTACACAATGTGCCTCGTCAAGATGATGTGACATTCCATAATTAGGGAAGCAGTTTTTTCCCAGGAAAAACAGCTTTCTCAAGCATTCACTTAGCTGTGGTTAACAGCAAGGTTCAGAACCTCCACTGGGGTATGCATTTGATCCAGCTGATGAGAATTTACTCAGAAAAAGTCCAGGAGGAATGAAAACAAAGATATAGGTGTGAGGAGTTTGTGATGATAAGGGTTTGGTGTTCAAGTGTTAAAAGATTCCCTTAAATTCCTTTGTTCCCAAATAACAGAGCATATAATACTTCCAACAAGGATTTACTTCTCTTACTTCCACAAAACTACATGGTTCCCTCAGATAATTGTCTGCTCATTGATGAGGTACGATTTTCTTTTTCCTTAAAGAGACAAGGATAAGACTTTGTCTCCTCATGACTCCCTAGACATTGGGATTTGACTTGCAACAAAGTTTCAGGCTGGATTGTTCTCCAAAGTCATTAACAGAATTTGATAGAAATTATTTGGCTCTGCCTTGGCATGATTTTCCTGAAAAGTTTATCACATAGGCAGGATTGCAGAGGATGCAGCCATCTATCTTAAGGAGCCTCTTCACATCATGCCAAATTTCCATATCTCAACCTTTCCTCCTCTGTTCAATCGAGTGAACACAGAGTGTTTGGATAAGACTCAGATTTAGTTTGAATCCCATTCTTAAGAGAATATTTAGCCAGCAGCTGTACTCACAGGAAAAAGTTCTTTCTCAAAGACCTAGATTTCTTATGAGTTGGTACTCCTGAAAATGAGATATCTCAGAAATGCAGAGGTTGTAACAGTCTCATTAGTATGCTGGTAAGTGTACTGCATCAGCAAGTTCTTCAGGATGAAAGAACTGACCATGGACTAAAATGGGTTCCTCTCCATTTGTGGTTGTGAATTCAGGTTGAACTCATATTGGGACTTCATTGTTACCATTCAGCAGGGAATGCTTTTCAAAATATCACCCACACTAGTGTTTGTGATGGAGAAGCATTCTGGGGTGCACTGCAGTCTCTCTGCAAAAGAAGTGGGTGACTACAGCTCAAAGTTGTCCAACACAACCAGAATATCAAATTGACAATTGAGAGATGTAAAGAAAGCACAGCTGCCTATGGCCCTGTGTGTGCTGTTTTTTTTTTTGTGTGTGTGTGTGCTTTGTATGTTTATAGACATCATTTATTAAAGACTTCTATGAATTGTCACTGAATGCATAAGATAACTTCCACTGATATCATTCAGCAGCCACAGAGCCTATGTACTGCCTGGTTTCCCTGTATCACTCAAGATCCAGATTCATTACTAATAAAGCTTTTCTAATTTTTGTTAATTGTGAGGGATGCCTTAAGAGATGCTGTGTAGGGATTTGTGAAGGATGGTGTGTTCTGATTCTAATCAAAGAAATGAGAATTATTTGATTCTGATTTTACTGCAGGGATGACCAAGAAAATCCTACTTAAGTTAATTCTATTGAAAAATGAAATCAGAGACATTAGTTTCATGGAACGATTGGTAAGGGTGCTTGCAATTCCTTTAAAGAAGGACTTGGATTGTCAAAATGCTGTAGAATCTCCTTTTCCTGCACTACACATCCTATCACACCTCTCATACTTCAGTCTCTCTATTTTTCACGTTAGGATTTCACATGTATTGTGTCTTCATTTTTGTATCCTAACAGAAATGTTTTTGTTTAGTTTTGCAATATTGTACTGCACTCTTTACTTCCAGTTGCATCTTTCAGTGGTCCTTATGCAAATCTGTATGTGTAAATTGAAGTGCTTAGGTGTTCGTGATGTGGTTAAAGAAGTCCTTTCCTACCAGATCATATGCTAGGAAAGCTAAATCTGCATATTCCTCATGAGATATCCTTTGTAAGTTTCAGAGTCAGCAATGGGGGTGGGCTTTTAAATTATCAGCAATTGCACTTGTGATCAATTGCTATCCTTGCTTTCAGAATGATCTGGACCCGACTTCTTGCTTTATTATCATAGAATTGACAGCTTAAGAAGGTTCCTGGAATATTTGTGGAGACAATTCACAAGGAAAAAACTCTTTTAGAGTCCCTTCAGCATAGTTGGTCTCTTCTCCAACACCCATCTGCATTTAGTGCAAAAGAAATATTCTTTACTCCTCCCTGTTTGAATATTCAATGTCCAGTCTTTCTACCATTCCTCTCTTTCAGACGAATGCATATTCAAATGTTGTGTAATGCCCTGTAACAATGAGCTCTTCCTGCCCTCATCAGGAACTTGTTTCACCCCTCAAATTCAAGTTTTTGTAGGATTATTGTTCCAGGGTGTGTGACACTGGCCTGTAGTGGTCATCTTTAAGCCAGTAGTTAAAATGTCCTTTCAAATGAGCACAGGTTCTTTGTCCATACTGGCGATAAGGAGTTCAAGGGAATTACACCTTAAGTGAATACACACTGTGAAAAAGTTTATGCATCAAAGGGTGAGTTAAATGGCCCCTTGGAAAATCATCACTAGACAATTTCTGAGTACACCATAAGTGCTAGACAATAGCAGAGGTGGTGGTTCCTTGTGCAGTGAGTTAGATTGTGTCTCCTAGATTAACAGCAACTTTCTACCCTCCATCCTAAATATTTAGTGATGAACTCCCTCCTCTCCACAATGGGGAGCACAGCCGCTCCCCACTTGTACTTAGAAGTCCTAAATCCCAGGTTCCATCTGACTCCTCTTGGGGAATTCTTGGAAAAGTTTGCATCATACCAGAGTTGGTTTGTTGTTTCCAGTTCAAATTCACCTAACCCACTGAGCTGCCCTGCATGCTTCTCTTCTCTGAAATGTCATTGGCCAACATTGGCAGTGACTGCTAATGCCCTAGGCCAGTTTCCCAACTCAGTTATGTATCCAGTTAGTCCAGACCAGCAGGAGTGTCTTTGGAGGACCATGCCCCTGGGGCCTGTCCTAGGCTTGGTGACCCACCCATCCTCCAGCAACCCTGCTTCATCCCTGGTCCACTAAACCTAGTGTTGACCATTTGAGAGCAGGCAGCACCCATTTCCAGGAAATCATAATACCTGCTGTGTCCCAGTGAGCACATCTATCCCTTGTGTACATGGACAGTATGGCAACCTGTCATTTTTTAGCAGGGTCCATTTTCTGGATGAAGTCTGATGTCTGAAATTCCAAGGAGACATGGCCACAACACACCCTGATTCCTCTTCTCCTGTGACAAGAGGTTAGGATCCCACTTGTGGCCAACAAGAGACCCCCTGGGACCTGCATGCTTCCTACTCCCCCTTCACAGCACACTTGGGCAAATGCTTTTCTTGAAAGTTCCTCTGCAATAGCCAGAACCTGAATATATTCCAGTTACCAAGGCAACCCTGCTGCCATTGTGCTGTCATATGACATTTCTGTGACTGCAGTCCTTATGTGAAGTGCAACTAGAATGACAGCCAAGTCACTCAT